>ML821455.1:0-12669 GCA_009831015.1 Picea engelmannii
TTTATTTTTAGGATAGCATTCGAATAAAGACTAGACGCTTGCCTGCACATACTGTGTATCAGCTCGAAGTATACCAACCCTGGTTTGACAATTTAGTGATTCAGGACACTTAAAAGCTACAATTTAGCAGCCTGACACTCGTCCTAAAATTAGTCTCAAACAATTCATGTTTTTATTTTCACTATAAACGGATTTTGGCTTAGTTTCAGACTCTGAAATTTTCATAATCTCGAGGTGATCCAGGTGGATGTTGGTGGCCATCCACCTATTCCAACTGGCTCCTCTTGTTTGTTTTTAGTTCAACATGTTATTCTATACTTATTTGTAATTGTGGGTTCTACACTTTTGGGGTTGTTTGAATCCCTACACATATTCCAGGTGGATACTAGTGGCCTCTCACCTAATCCAACTGGATTATTTCGTATGTTTTCATGTAAGCACATCTTATTGTACTTCTAGGGCCGTTTTGGAGTCATAAATAGTGGCTTTTTTTATTGCCACAACCAAACTATATACAGAGTTAGATTTTTACGACATAATGTGTAGTTCTTTGAAATACCTTTCCAATGGGCTATCACACGCCTAAAATAGAGGTTGTATGCAAAATTTACGACCCCGAGAAGTTGAGGTACCAACTTACCCATAGGGGCCCACATGACTTTTGGTATTTCACCTCCTAGGGTTAGGTTTTTGGATGTCTAGGGTTTTGAAATTCACGAGTAATATCAAAAATGCCTCTGGAGCCTCATTGTAATCTTTATGCTCATACAGATCCACGTAGTAGCCACATCTCTTCTCAGAGATAGCTACCACCATTCGAGCAAGTGTTTCGGTTCTGCAGTTTCACAGTTTCAACCTATTTCATTTATTCAATAGAAGATATTGTTCACTGGATATCTGTGTTGTTTTTCATATCTCTATGTTTATTGTATTCAGTCTGTTAATTAGTTCATTCTGCCCCTAAATTCGGATTAGTGGTATCAGAGCAGTCTGCTCTTCATCTATTTTTCTTCGTTCATGTCCCTGACAAGATCTCGATATAAGAAGATGGGACTCAAACCATTCGAGTTGTTTCAATATCGATTGTGCCGAGCTCGACAACAACCCATGGGAGACGAAAAGAAAGATGATGGAGCAGGAGATACTTTTAAAATGTTGCTCGAGGAATCCCTTGCACAACAAAGGAATGAAATGATGGACAACTTTGAGCAGATCCTTTGGCGGCTGCCCACAGAAGAAACATCTTCATCAAGAGGCCATGAAACCCCCTTCAAGATACATGTAAATTTTGATATTCCATTATTTGAAGGACTGATAGATGAAAATGTTGTAGATAAATGGTTGAATCTGCACGAAGGGTATTTTTCAGTCCACAATTTTTCCAATCGGGAAAATATTACTTTTTCACTCCTCAAGGCCATCCCCCATGTTAAGGACTAGTGGGACATTTACTCTGAGAAAAGGGCCATAGAGGAATCTACAATATTTGTGTTTTCCCCTACATGGGATTCCTTCTGGGATGCCATTAAAGAACAATACCACCTTGTTGGAAGCTACAAGAACCAATACACTAGATGGACCACCCTGCGTCAAGAAAGGGACCATACAGTACCAGATTTCACCAATATTTTCCATACCCTGCGCACCAAATTGGGTATCAAATACTTTGAGCGACATCTGGTGCTCAAATGCCACAATTGTTTGCATATATACATTCAAATAGAAAAGGATTTTATGGACATCACCTCATTGGGTACGACTTATAGATACGTTGTCAAGATCGAGCATAAATTTAAGAAAAAGAGGCGAGAGTTTGGATCTGCAAACTCCTCACAGCCGAAGAAGGGAAAAGGTGGCCCCAACCTATATATAAAAGGACATAGAAAATATGGCCACTATTAGGACAACCATTCCAAGCTGCAACACAGGAATGGAAATGAGAAGATGAAGAAGGACACAGGAAAATGATGTGAGTACCATAAAATCCCTTGGCACCACACTGAAGAATGTTTCTCCAAGAAGTCACTCATGGTCGAGTTGAAGGCTTTCGAGTCAGAGGTCAATTCTAATTCCGAATCAAATCCTAAAGGAGGGAAGAGGATTATCGATGATGAACCCAATGCCACTATCGCTACTATCAAAGTCCATCCAAGTGAACAAGAAGAACTAGAGGAAGGGGAACACCTCTTTCACTCACAGATGTGGGTAAAGGGGGATCCTCTTCATTTCATTATCGATAACGATAGTCAGAAGAACTTTATTTCAATATAGGTCATCAAGTGGTTGGACTTTCCAACGACATCGCACCTACAACCCTATACCATCGGTTGGCTTCTCCAAGGAAGAGATCTTCGTGTCAGCCAACACTGTCGTCTTCCCTATGGAATCCAGACTTTCAAAGATGAGGTATTGTGTGATATTTCTCCCCTTGAATTTTTTGATGTTCTTTTAGGTCAACCATATTTTTGGAAGTGTCATGCTCTGTATGAGTCTAGATCCCACAATGTTATTATTACTTTAGGTAGACAATTGTACAAGATACCAGAGGTACTGTCGCCTACCACTATTTCTTTAATCTCTTCTAAGAAATGCAACAAGGTCATTTCAAAGAATGGGAAGTTCGTCTTCTTTGTGATCCATGCTCAAAGTAAGAAAAAGGTCACCGCCACATCTATGGCCTCTACAAAGAGCCTCTCTTTGCAGCAGAAGAAAGTGGACAACATCGTGGAAGAATACAGAGACATCTTCTCCTCACCCACCGGGGTATCGACTCACTTCCAAGTCAAGCATCCAATTGATCTGACCCCCAGTGCACCTCTACCTAATGGACCAGTCTATCATCGCTCACTGATGGAAAATGATGAAATCAGGCATCAGATCCAAGAGATTATTCAAAAGGGGCACATCAGACCCAACTCCTCCCCTTGCAGAATCCTGATTGTACTAGTGTAGAAGAAGGATGGTACTTGGAGACTCTATATTGATTACAAATCATTAAAAAAAATCACAGTCAGGAACCAATACCCAATTTCCAAGGTTGATGACCTTCTTGACCAACTCAAGGGGGAAACGTTCTTCAACAAGATTAACCTAAAGTCTGGCTACCACTAGGTTCCCATTGAACTAACTGATGTGTGGAAGACAACCTTCAAATCCAAAGAAGGTCTCTTCGAATGGTTGGTCATGCCCTTTGGCTTAACAAATGCACCAACCACTTTCATGAGGTTGATGGATGATGTATTGAAAACATTCACCAACTATTTTGTGGTGGTATATTTGGATGACATTCTCATCTTCAACAAAACTTGGGAGAAGCACATGTGACATATTTAACAGGTTTTGAGCACTCTATGGCATCACAACCTATATGCCAGCTTGGAAAAATGCTCTTTTGGCATGAACATGATCCAATACTTGGGATACATTTTTTATGAGCATGGGGTACATCTTGATCTAGATAAGATCCAAGTCATCCTTGATTGGCCATGCCCGACCACACTAACCGAGCTTCGGATCTTCTTGGGACTGGCCAAATTCTATCGACGATTCATGTTGGGACTCTTCCATATTTCATGGGCCCTTAGCCAGGTGACAGGGAAAATTTTTTGTGGGGGAAGGAACAACAATGAGCATTCAATGATCTGAATCATCGCTTGTGCTCAGCTCCAATACTCTCCTTTCCCGATATGAAAAAATCGTTCAATATTGAGACTGATGCATCTGACTATGTTGTAGGCACAACTCTCACTCAACATGGTCATCCAGTGGCATACCATAGTGATACACTTTGAGATACTTTCTCGAAATACCACACCTATGAAAAGGAAATGTATTCCATTGTACAAGCCTATCGTCAATGGAAACATTACATTTTTGGAAAGGAGATGATCATCCACAATGATCACAAGCCTCTACAGTTCATACAGACACAGGGGGAATTACATAACGACCACCATCAGAAGTGGTCCACCTATCTGCATCAGTTCCATATCAACATCAAGTATAATAAATGGATCTCCAATTGTGTCACTGACTGCCTTAGTCGACCTCCCTTGGTTGTACTCACCAATGTGCTCCATTTCTGTGGACACGAGACATCTTAGTGGCCCCAAATTTATCAACAAGATCCAGAATTCACCATCACCTATCAGATCTTGGGTATGGACACGACTGTCACCAATTTTCACATTCAAGATGAACTATTATACCATCTAGGCCATCTCTATGTTTCTACAAGAAAGCGTGCAAAGATGATTTGGGAATCCCACTACAATCGGATGGTAGGACATTTTGGTGTGGAGAAAATTGTGGTCGCTCTTCAGAAACATTTTTATTGGCCAAAAATTTGACAAGACGTCAACAAGTATATCAGATCTTGCACTGTCTATGCCATTTCCAAGCTATCCATCAAGAATCAAGGCTTATACACCCCTCTTCCTACTCCTGAGAAGCCCTTGGGAATCCATCTCAATGGATTACATGTTTGGCCTTCCATCCACCAAGCAAGGCAATGAATGCGTATTTGTGGTCATTGATCATTTTTTGAAGATGGCCATCTTGATAGCCTGCAAGAAGAATATCACAATGACATATACTGCCAATATCTTCTTCGAATGAGTGTGGGTCCATTTTGGGATACCACAAACCATAATATTCGACTGTGACAACAAGTTACTCAACACATTTTGGTCGTGTCTTTGGTCACTGTTGGACACCAAGCTCACTAAATCCACTGCTTTCCACCCCCAAACAGACACCCAAACAAAGGTTGTCAATAAGATGATTGTGAACATCCTACGCATGTAAAAATCTAAGCATCCATGTACATGGGATGAGAGTATCCCCTATGTTCATCAAAGATACACCAGGGCTCTCCATAGCTCCACTGGCCATAGCCCATTTTAGGTGGGGCTTGGATTCCAACCCTTGTGTCCCATTGATGTTGCCCTACCTCTTGCCACCATCGATTCAAGTATTTATTGATGACACAATGATTTATTCTCGGATGAAAGAAGAGCATGAGGACATTTAAGATTGGTACTACAGTGTCTATGAGAAAACAAATTATACGGGAAACTGTCGAAATGTTCTCTTTACCAATAAAAGATTCATTACTTAGGGCATATCATATCTGGTGAAGGTATTGTTGTGGATCCAACAAAAGTATATGCCTTGAATGACTTGGAGATATTGGCAATTGTATATGCCTTGAGAGTTTGGAGACACTATCTGATTGGATGGAAATTCGAACTAAATACAGATCACTGTGGAATGCAACATATATATTTACGCAGAGTGACTTGAACGCATGACAAAGGCGTTGGTTAGAACTACTTAGAGAATACGACTTCAAGATCACTTACATAAAAGGTATGATGAATAGAGTGGCCGATGCGTTGAGTCAAAGACCACACATATTCTCGGTAATACCTCTTAATATGAATCTTCGAGAAAAGATTCTAACTATACAGACCGATGATGACTAGTATAAATAGGTTAAGGAAAATATTGGACATGATACCATGATGGTACCGAAATTTGAAGGTTATTCCTTAGACAACAATGGATTTTTGAGATTTAATGGAAGGATCTACATACCACCTTTTTATGATTTGAGAAATTTGATCTTAAGAGAAGCTCATAGAGCAATGTACATGGCTCATCCAGTAGTCACAAAGATGAAGGTAGACCTTAAGCCTTTGTTCTTCTGGAAAGGAATGAAAGAAGGCATAGTTAGTTACATGGAAATATGTTTATAATTTCAGCAAGTGAAGGCTGAACATAGACATCCAGTAGGATTATTACAACCACACGTTATTCCAGAATCAAAATGGGAGGTCATTTTGATGGAATTTATTGTTGGATTTCCACTGACGACAATGAGACACAACTCGATTTTCATGGTAGTTGACACTCTAAAAAAAAGTGCACAATTTATACCTGTGTGTATGACATATCAGACGCCAAACATAGCTAGAATTTTTGTCAACGATATTGTAAGGTTACATGGTGTACCAAGAAGGATCATATCTGATCAAGGATCGATGTTTACAGGATGATTTTGGACTAGTTTCAAGAGGCTTTGGGAACACAATTGAACTTTAGTACAACATATCACCCTAAGATAGAAGGGAAGACATAAAGAACAAACCAAATTTTAGAAATATGTTTCATATGTATGTAATGGACCAACATAAACGTTGGGAATAATTCTTGCCACTAGTGGAGTTTTCATACAACAATAGCTATCAAAGTACCATTAAGATGGCACTGTTTGAGTTTCTTTATGAGCAACCATGTCAGATTCCATTAAGCTCGGATCAAATCGAGGATAGGGTCATGGTAGGACCATAAGTGATCCAAGAAATGGAAGAACAAATGCAATCGATAATACAGAGTATTAAAGAAGCACAAGATTGGTAAAAGAATTATGTTGATGCACAACGCGTTGACCACAATTATGAAGTTGGCGAACGAGTTTTATTGTGGTTGAAACCACACAAGAGTTCGATCAGGTTTGGAAAAGGTGATAAACTATCTCCTAGGTTTGTGGGACCTTTCAAAGTTGTCAAAAAGAAAGGACTTGTAGATTATCGACTAGCCTTTTCTGATTCTTTGAGGCATATGCACGATATTTTTCATGTATTTGTTTTGAGACATTATGTTAGTGATCCTACACATGTGATTGACACAATTTCTTTCCAGGTGTCGGGCGAGGGTGCTCTCATGGCGGAACCAATCTACATTTTGGACCATCGCATTCGACAACTATGACATCAAATAGTCGATCAATTCAAGGCACAGTGGGACAATTATAGTCCAAACTCGGCTACTTGGGAGGACACATATGATATGCATCAATAATTTCCTTACTTGTTTGATAGATTAGACATATATATCTTGTTAGATACTTTTATTTACTGCATTTTATATACTGTACAACTTTAGGACGAAGTTTAAAACAAGAGGGGGTGTATGTAACATCCCACTCTACTGAGCAAATGTTATCGACTTATTCTTTGAGGAAACTTGCGTGCAAGTGATCTAGTTACAATACAATGTTATTTGTTTCAACTATGGATTTCACATGATGATGTTGATGGGTTGTGATTTATTGTTACTTGATATATGTATTAACAGATGCTATTGACGAGTTTTCCCTGAGTTTGCATGACATTGAGAGATTGTGGATGCCAATGGAATCAATGGACCTCCTTGGACTCTGGATTGAGTCAGGGAGTGGATTTTATTGGTTTGAGTATTTCATTTTATGCATATGTGACATATGATTGATGATAGTATTATTTATATATGGATCATTGACAATGTTTTGTCAATGGATGCTAGCTAACGATGCTTTCTAATATGACTCACATAAGGAGTAGAGGGGCCATGCACATAAAACCATACATTGAGGGAGAGGTGTGGCAAAGTCTTTGACACAACCTACTAGCACTCCAATTGTGGCTCAAATTGTAGGTTAATGATTACCTAGTTCGAGAGATCCACGATGTTGTGAGGGAAGACTGAGACAATCACTCACGAAGATTTCTAAGGGGTGAGAAATAAGGAAGATTCCTTATTAATTAGAAGCCCTTAGTCTCTCACAAGGTCAACTGAGTGGAGTGTTGACTCCAAGGGTTGGAAAAACTACCAAAACCAGTCAAAATTTGAGTGTTACCCTTGGAGCACGGTAGTGCGTCTTGAAGGGCATATCGCGTAATTTAAAAACTTGAGTCAATGAATCTAGGTGGCCTAGAAAACAATGAATTGATTTGACATTGTCGGATTTAAAATAATTAATTTATGAGTAATCTTATTAATTATAAATCCCCATAAAAGTCTAAGCCTATTCTAAGACAAATCCTAAGTCTAAGTTTAGTTAGGGGATTAAAATAGAATGTTAAATAAAATAAAAGATTAGAGATAAATCAATCTAAAGAAAAAGTGAGATAAATCTAAAAAATTGATATAATGCACGTGTGCAAGCAAATACTAAAATGGAATTAAAAAAATAAGAAAGAAATAAAGTATGAGAGAATAGGGTACACATAGAATGGTATCTAGAGTTTGACTACCACTAATCTAACTAGAAGAAGACTCATATTTTAAATCTAACTCGGATTTAGTAAGGGGACAATTATTAAATGAGAATCTGGGGAATAAAGGGACAACTAAGAGCGATTTAAGGAACACATTGGTGAAATATAAAGGAAATGAATTTTAATTAAAATAAAATATGTAATTACTTGTGAAACTAGGGAGAGGGTGACAAGTGTGAGGGTGAATAATCTTAATTTATTTAATTAAAAAGAAAATTAATTCTGCATATGGGCATGTGTCAGTAAGGAAATTCCTATAAAGAAAATGGTCCAGATGGGAAATGGGGATAGACTGGTTATTGGTAAACTTATGCTGCCAAAATCATTTTGACTGGTTTTACTTGTGAGAGTTGGGATACCAAGATTGATATAGAGTGGTGGCTCTAGCTTGTGAGGCAAGCTTGGAGCTAGAGTATTTATGGTTTGTGTGTTCTTGGCCCCTTTGCGGATCGGGGGTGTTATCACACAATTTGTACTTATTCCAAAGGATAAGGTTTAGGAAAGGCAAATCAGTGTAATAAAGGTTTTTCTATCACTGTCACCTCAATAGGATACCTCTTTTTGTTTAGGGTTGATGGCCCAGCGGAGACGTCCCTAGTGACCTGGGGGTTTGAGAAGGCTAAGGTTAAGGTGTCTATGAAAATTCCCCCTCTCACAAGTCACATTGATCATAAAGTCTCAGGGTTTTAACCAATGAAGTAGTGACGTATTAATATGTACCTGCCCAGAACAAAGAAACAAGAAAATATATCTATTGCAAGTACAACTTGTTGTTAGTACTTCATAAAACTATGGACTTTATCAATAAAATAAAATAGTTGATATATGGTGAAGCAAACATGAATTTGTAGAAACAATGTTTGTAAGACAATAACTTCACAATAAGTGCCTTAAAATGGCTTCAAAATGACCAATAATAATTACTATTCAATACCAAAATACTAACATTTGTTAGAAGAAAATAATGTAGTGTATTTATCAACTTTCTCAATTTCTTTTAGGTTATTTTAGTGCTGCAATAGATGGTTGTAGCTTACTTTAGTAACAACAACAAATAGGTTAGTATATTAGACTATTCTAAGGTTATGAGTAGTTAGTAGAGAGCTTAAGGTAAAGGTTTAGATGGTGGTTTTTTTCAATCACTCAATAGCAAGACTTAGATCAATGTTTTTTTAGGGCTAATGGAGTCTTTTAGGCAGAAACAAATATTGAAGGAACAAATGATAATAAGAGAACTAAAGACAAGAGGGGTCAATAATTGAAGTGTTGGTAACCCAAGGATTCAATTACCAAACCCTAGGGGGAAAATTGATCCAGGTGGATATTGGTGGCCACCCACCTTTTCCAGCTGGCTCAAAACAACTTTCTAGCAATTTTGATAATTTACTATTTTTAGCAGTTTTTTGGGTCTTGAACTTCTGGAGCCGTTTTGAGGTCCTAAATGACGTTTTTTGGGGTATGTTGCACCCAAAAATTTTTGTGCAAATGTTGTAGTCCTCAGATAGATATTTCCAATGAGCTATCATACACCTAAAACAGAGATCGTATGCAAAAGTTACGACCTCAGGAAGTTGATGTACTGACTTACCCAAACGGAGCCCACATGACTTTTGGCGCTTCATCTCCTAGGGTTAGGTTTTTGGATGTTTATGGTTTTTGAAACTCCTGTTTATTGTAAAAAGGCCTTGAGAGCCTCATTGTAATCATCTTCTTGCAAATGAGCGCAACCGTCACATCTCTTCTCAGAGATAAGCCGCCACCATTCCAACAAGCTTATTTTTCGTTGCATTTTACAATTTCAGCTTATTTCCTTATTGAATAGAAAACCAGTTTTAATGTATCTCTATTATTCTGTGTTAAGCATTTGGTAATAATCTATAGTCATTTCGTTCTGCTCATAAAATCCGGATCAGTGGTATCAGAGTGGTCTGCTCCTTGTCGTCTTAATGCATGTCCCCAACGAGGTTGGAGTACAAAGATTTAGGTCTCGAGCTTGTTTCTCTTAAGGACAAAATATCTTGCACACCCAAGCGACCTCTCATGGAAGGAGAAAATAAATATGACAGGATAAGAGATCCTTTCAAACTATTGATTGAGGAATCCCTCATGCAACAGAGGAACGAGATGATGGATAATTTTGCACAAATCCTTCGGCGACTACCAACAGGGGACACATCTTCTTTGAGCAGAGGCACCGTCCCCTTCAAGGTACAAATAAACTTTGATATTCCTATATTTGAAGGTTAGATAGACACAGATGCTGTAGAAAAGTGGTTGAATCTACTAGAAGGGTATTTCTCTTTCCATAACTTTTTGAATAGAGAAAATATTACTTTTGCGCTCCTCAAAGCCGTTCCCCATGTCAAAGGTTGGCGGGAAAATTTCTGTGAGCAAAAGGAAATAGAGGAACCTTCATTATTTACAGTCACGACCACCTGGGAATCCTTTAGGGATGCTATTAAGGAACAATACTACCTTTTCGGAAGTTATGATGAATTGTATACCAAATGGACCACACTGCGGCAAGAAAGAGACCAAGCAGTGCCAGATTTCACAAATATCTTCCATACCTTGCGCACCAAGTTGGGTATCAAAGATTCAGAGAGACATCTGGTGCTTAAGTATTGTGGTGCTTTGCATAGATACATCCAGACCGAAATGGAATTTCTGGACATCTCATCCTTGGGCGTGACCTACCAATATGCTATCAAAATCGAGCAGAAGCTCAAACAAAAGACATGACAATTTGGGTCGGGGAACCCCTCACAACAAAAGCTAGGAAAGGGTGGCCCCAACCCACAGAAAAAAGGACAGAGAAAAGATGCATAGTATTAGGACAACCAGTCCAAGACGCAAGCAAAGAAGGACACCAGAGAGACAAAGAAAGATACCAGGAAGTGGTGCGACTTCCATAAGAGCCCTTGGCATAACACTGTTGACTGTCGCTCAAAGCAGACGCTGGTGGCTGAAGTGAAAGCCTCTGAATCAGATGCGGGTTTTGACTCTGAGTCAGAACCAGAAAGGGGAAGACAGATCATTGACATAGAACCCAATGCCACCGTTGCTACCACCAAGCTCGAGCATGGTGAACCAGACGAGCCAGAAGAAGGAGAGCGCCTCTTCCATTCCCAGATGTGGGTAAAAGGCACCTCGTTGCACTTCATTGTTGATAGTGGTAGCCAGAAGAACCTCATCTCAGCATAGGTCATCAAGTGGCCGGCCTTGCCGACAACGCCACACCCACAACCCTACACCATTGGATGGCTCTGCCAAGGAAGTGATCTCCGTGTTAGCCAACAGTGTCGACTGTAATACAACATCAAGCCCTTCAAAGATGAGGTATTGTGTGATGTTTCTCCTCTTGAAGTTTGTGATGTTCTTTTGGGGCAACCTTATTTATGGAAATGTCATGCTGTATATGAGTCTAGGCCTCGTAGTGTTATTATTACTTTGAATAGGAAATTGTACAGGATACCCGAGGCTGTCCCACCTAGTGCTATTTCCTTGAGCTCTACTAAGCAACGCAGGAAGGTCATCTCTCAGACGAGGAAGTTTTTCTTATTCATGATCTTCTCTCAGAATGAGAGAAAAATCATAGCCACATCCAGGGTCTTTGCGGCCAACCTCTCCACACAACAGAAGAAAGTAGATAAGGTCGTGGAAGAATACTCAGATATATTCTCCTCTCCTACCAGGGATGTACCTCTACACTACCAAGTCAAGCACCCCATCGATCTGACCTCCAGCGCGCCACTGCCCAATGGGACAATCTATCGTTGCTCTCTTTTAGAGAATGAGGAGATCAAGCAACAGATCCAAGAATTGCTCCACAAGGGGCACATCCATCCTAGCTCATCACCTTGCGGGAGTTCAATCGTGCTGGTACAAAAGAAAGATGGAACCTAGCGACTTTGCATTGATTATTAGGCTTTGAATAAAATCACAGTCAGAAACAGGTACCCGATTCCCCGAATCGACGACCTCCTTGATCAACTCATGGGGGCCAAATACTTTAGTAAGATTGATATGAAGTCTAGCTACCACCAGGTCCCGATAGAATAGATAGATGTATGGAAGACAACCTTCAAGTCAAAGGAAGGCCTTTTTGAATGGTTGGTCATGCCCTTTGGTCTGACAAATGCTCCAACCACTTTCATGAGGATGATGGAAGATATCCCGTGACTGTTATCACTGAAATTTCGTCCGCATAGGGAAACAAGAACTCCACATCGTCAACATAGAACTGGAGTCATTCATGGCACAGGATTAATGCCACAGCATGGCAAAAAGGGTCAAAAACTATACCAAATGACCAAAAATTTGAAGGGCACTTTACATCATCTGAGTGCGCGCGCGTATGCACACAATATCATCGTACAAAGCGCGCATATGTGCACAAGGCGTGGTTGTTGGGCTAAAAACCTGTGCGCCTGCTAAACGACACATTTATTGAAATTGGTCGGCCTCCCAACCACTAATGGATCAGCTCCCAAGTCGATTTGACACCAAATCCGAGCTCAATCCTCATGGTGGGCTGGTCAAAGACCTAATTGTGCCCTAAAGAGCC
>ML821455.1:12873-39949 GCA_009831015.1 Picea engelmannii
ATATGCTTTTAGTTTTTATTTGTTTTAGTTTAATTCTTGTTAATAGCTTTGTTGTTTTTCTTTCTAACCTTTTACCTTACAGCTGTCATGCCTAGCAGAGCCCAACTGGGCATGTAAGCACTCTTAATTTTCTCACCTAGTGACGAATTGGGTGCAAACAGTGACCATTCACCAATACTTTTGTAGTGGTGTATCTTGATGACATTCTCATTTACAGCAAGACTTGGGCCGAACACTTGGAACATATTCAGCAGGTTCTGCACATCCTGCGACAGCACAAGCTATATGCCAACTTGGAAAAATGCTCCTTCGGCATGGACATAGTCCATTACCTAGGCTACATCATTGATCAACATGGCATACATGTGTATCCAACCAAGATCCAAGTCATCCGTGACTGGCCGGCCCCAACCACACTCACTGAGCTTCAGAGCTTCTTGGGCCTTGCCAATTTCTACCGCAGGTTTGTGTTGGGATTCTCCCATATTGCATGGGCCCTTAGCCAAATAACCAGGTGTGGTGGTAAGGAAAAATTTGCATGGGGCCAGCCCCAACAACAAGCATTCGATGATTTGAAGCAGTGCTTGTGTTCAACCCCAGTAATTTCACTACCAGACCTGCAACAGCCCTTTGAGATTGAGATTGATGCTTCAGACTATGATGTGGGTTCCGTTCTCACGCAACACGGCCACCCCGTGGCCTATCATAGTGCGACACTATCAGATGTTGTCCATAAGTACCCTACTTACAACAAAGAAATGTACACCATGGTGCAAGCCTGCTGCCAGTGGAGACACTACATTCTTGGGAGGGAGAAAGTCATCCACACTGGTCATAAGAAACTATAGTTCATGTAGACACAAGGAAAATTGCAGAATGACTGCCATCAAAAGTGGTCTACATACTTGCAGCAATTCCACCTCAACATCAAGTATAAAACAGGAAGCACCAACCATGTCGCTAATTGCCTCAGTAGACCACCAGTTGCGACACTCACCACAGTGCTAGACTCCTGCAGCCATGAGATCTCTGGATGGCCCCAACTCTATGAGACAGACCTAGACTTCGCCACCACCTACAAAATGTTGGGTGCAAAGGCAGTTGTCGATAATTTCCATCTTCAATATGGGTTGTTGTGTCGTCTGGGCCATATATGTGTTCCCTCAAGTGAGCGAGCGAAGCTGATCTGGGAATCCCACTATAGTCGGGTGGCAGTACACTTCAGCATCGAAAAGACAGTGGCGATGCTATAAAAAAATTTCTACTGGGTGAAACTTCGACAGGAGGTCAACAAGTATATCAGGTCTTGCACTGGTTGCGCTATTGCCAAACCAACCAATAAGAAACAAGGCCTGTACACCCCTATTCCTACTCTTGACAGACCATGGTAATCCATCTCAATGGACTACATGTCGGGCCTCCCGTCCACCAAGTAGGGAAATGACTGTGTTTTTGTGGTTGTCGATCGCTTTTCTAAGATGGCAATTCTGGTTGCTTGCAAGAAGAGCATCACAACATAATCCACTGCCAAGCTCTTCTTTGAACGAGTTTGGGTACATTTTGTAATCTCACAAACCATTGTCTTAGATCGGGACAGTCAATTTCTCAGCACATTCTGGTCGAGCCTCTGATCACTGCTGGACACCAAGCTCACCAAATCCACGACCTTCCACCCCTAGACAGATGGCCAAACCGAGGTCATAAATCGAATGATCGTGCATATCCTGCTCATGTATAATTCCAAGAACCCTCGCACATGGGATGAGAGTCTTCCCTATGTCCAACATAGCTACAACCAAGTCCTACATAGCTCAACCGACCACAACCCCTTTCAGGTGGGGTTGGGATTCCAACCATTGGGTCCCATAGATGTTGCACTTCCCCTTGTGGTCACCTCGACCGACTCCTCTCCTAATCCAACTGAGGCTGAAAAAGCCACCCGATTCATTGAGAGGATCCAACACATCCACCAACAGGTTCAGGATATCCTACAGAAGTCTAATGACAAGTACAAGCAGCGCCATGATCAACATTGGGTTCCACATAAGTTTCAAGTGGGTGACAAAGTTTGGTTGCAATTGCAGAAAGAACGCCTTACAGGACCCCATCGGAAGCTTTTCCCACTCAGATTTTGGCCATACACCAGCACCAAGGCTGTGGGGAATAATTATTTTGTGCTTAACATTCCTCCTTTCCTTGGCCTGCACCCAGTGTTCAACGTGGACCTCGTTCAGCCTTATTTCCCACCATTATTGGACACCTCAGATGTAGCAGAATAGTTGACACCAACGGAGCTCAACCCTGACTGCATACAACATGCATCCAATGATCATATTTTGGACACATAGATCAAGGGAACTTGACAACAAAGGATCCAACTTTATCGAGTCGTCAAAGCAGGGCAGCTCCTACACTAAGGCAAGTGGCTCACTCGGGGCCAAATTCAACAGAAATTTCCTCATCTTATGGGGGAACTCAACGCAATGGAGACCATTGCTTCCTAAGGATGGAGGATTGATCCAGGTGGATATCGGTGGCCACCCACCTTTTACATCAGGCTTAAAACAACTTTCTAGCCATTTTGATAATTTACTATTTTTAGCAGTTTTTCGGGTCCTGAACTTCTGGAGCCGTTTTGAGGCCCTAAATGCCGTTTTTTGGAGTATTTCATGATCACAAAATTTTGTGAAAATGTTGTAGTCCTCGGATAGATATTTCCAATGGGCTATCATACGCCTAAAACGAAGATCGTATGCAAAAGTTACGACCCCGGGAAGTTGATGTACTGAATTACCCAAACGAGGCCCACATGACTTTTGGCGCTTCATTTCCCGGGGTTAGGTTTTTTGAAACTCCTGTTTATTGTAAAAATTCCTTGAGAGCCTCATTGTAATCATATTCTTGTGAATGAGTGCAGTCGTCACATCTCTTCTCAGAGATAAGTTGCCACCATTCCAGCAAGCTTTTTTTCCGTTGCATTTCACAGTTTCAACTTATTTCCTTATTGAATAAAAAACCAGTTTTACTGTATCTCTGTTATTCTGTGTTAAGCATTTTGTAATAATCTGTAGTCATTTTTTTCTGCTCATAAAATATGGATCAGTGGTATCAGATTGGTCTTCTTCTTGTCATCTTAATGCATGTCCCCAACGAGGTTGGAGTACAAAGATTTAGGTCTCGAGCTTCTTTCTCTTGAGGACAAAATCTCTCGCACACCCAAGTGACCTCTCATGGAAGGAGAAAAGAAAGATGACAGGATAGGAGATCCTTTAAAACTGTTGATTGAGGAAGCCCTCACACAACAGAGGAATGAGATGATGGATAATTTTGCGCACATCCTTCGATGATTACCAACAGGCGACACATCTTCTTCGAGCGGAGGCATCGCCCCCTTCAAGGTACAAATAAACTTCGATATTCCTATAATTGATGGTCAAATAGACACAAATGATGTAGAAAAGTGGTTGAATCTACTAGAAGGGTATTTCTCTATCCATAAATTTTTGAATAGACAGAAGATTACATTTTCACTCCTCAACGTCATTCCCCATGTCAAAGATTGGTGGGAAAATTTCTGTGAGCAAAAGGAAACAGAGGAACCTTCATTATTTACAGTCACAACCACCCGAGAATCCTTCAGGGATGCTATTAAGAAACAATACTACCCTTTCGGAAGCAATGACGACATGTATACAAAATGGACTACACTGCGGCAAGAAAGAGACCAAGCAGTGCCATATTTCACAAATATCTTCCATACCTTGTGCACCAAGTTGGGTATCAAGGATTCTGAGAGACATATAGTGCTCAAGCATCTCAGTGCTCTACATAGATACATCCAGACCGAAATGGATATTCTGTACATCTCATCCTTGGGCGTGGCCTACCGATATGCTATCAAAATCAAGCAGAAGCTCAAACAAAAGACACGACAATTTGGGTCAGGGAACCCCTCACAACAAAATACAGGAAAGGGTGGCCCCAACCCATAGAACAAAGGACATAGAAAATATGCACAGTATTAGGACAACCAGTCCAAGCCGCAAGTAAAGAAGGACACTGGAAAGAAAAAGAAAGATACCGGGAAGTGGTGTGACTTCCATAAGAGCCCTTGGCATAACACTGTTGATTGTCACTCAAAGCAGACGCTGGTGGCTGAAGTGAAAGCCTATGAATCAGATGCGGGTTCTGACTCTGATTCAGAACCAGAAAGGGGAAGATGTATCATTGACGCGGAACCCAATGCCACCGTTGCTACCACCAAGCTCCAACATGGTGAACCAGATGAGCCGGAAGAAGGAGAGCACCTCTTCCATTCCCAGATTTGGGTAAAATGCACCTCACTACACTTCATTGTTGATAGTGGTAGCCAGAAGAACCTCATCTCAGCAAAGGTCGTCAAGAGGCTGGCTCTGCTGACAATGCTGCACCCACAACCCTACACCATTGGATGGCTTCTCCAAGGAAGTGATCTCCGCGTCAGCCAATAGTGTCAACTGTCGTATGGCATCAAGCCCTTCCAAGATGAGGTATTGTGTGATGTTTCTCCTCTCGAAGTTTGTGATGTTGTTTTGGGCCAACCTTATTTATGGAAACTTCATGCTGTATATGAGTCTAGGCCTCGTAGTGTTATTATTACTTTGAACAGGAATTTGTACAGGATAACCGAGGCTGTCCCACCTAGTGCTATTTCCTTGATCTCTGCTAAGCAATGCAAGAAGGTCATCTCTCAGATGGGGAAGTTTGTCTTCTTCATGATCTACTCTCAGAATGAGTGAAAAATCACAACAACATCCAGGGTCTTTGTGACCGACCTCTCCACACAAAAGAAGAAAGTAGATAAGGTCGTGGAAGAATACTCGGATATCTTCTCCTCGCCTATCGGGGTACCTCTACATTGTCAGGTCAAGCACCCCATCGATCTGACCCCCGATGCACCACTGCCCAGTGGGCCAGTCTATCATCGCTCTCTGTTAGAGAATGAGGAGATCAAGTGACAGATCCAAGAATTGCTCCACAAGGGGCACATCCATCCTAGCTCATCACCTTGCGGTAGCACAATCGTGCTGGTACAGAAGAAATATGGAACCTGACGACTTTGCATTGATTATCGGGCTCTGAATAAAATCACAGTCAGAAACCGGTACCCAATTCCCTGAATCGAGGACCTCCTTGATCAACTCATGGGGGCCAAATACTTCAGTAAGATTGATCTGAAGTCTGGCTACCACCAGGTCCTGATAGAATAGAAAGATGTATGGAAGATCGCCTTCAAGTCAAAGGAAGGCCTTTTTGAATAGTTGGTCATGCCCTTTGGTCTGACAAACGCTCCAGCCACTTTCATGAGGATGATGGATGATATCCTGCGACCATTCACCAATACTTTTGTAGTGGTGTATCTTGATGACATTCTCATTTACAACAAGACTTGGGCCGAACACTTGCAGCATATTCAGTAGGTTTTGCACACCTTGCGACAACACATGCTATATGCCAACTTGGAAAAATGCTCCTTCAGCATGGATAGGGTCCATTACCTAGGCTACAAGTACAAGCAGTGCCATGATCAACACCGGGTTCCACATGAGTTTCAGGTGGGTGACAAAGTTTGGTTGCACTTGCAGAAAGAACGCCTTACAGGACCCCATTGGAAGCTTCTCCCACTCCGATATGGGCCATACACCATCCCCAAGGTTGTGGGGGATAATTATTTTGTGCTCAACATTCCTCCTTTCCTTGGCCTACACCCAGTGTTCAATGTGGACCTCCTTCGGCCTTGTTTCCAACCATTATTGGACACCTCAGACGTAGCAGAATAGCTGACACCAATATAGCTCAACCCTGACTGCATACAACATGCATCTAGTGATCATATTTTGGACACACAGATCAAGGGCACTTAACAAGAAAGGATCCATATTTATCGAGTCGTCAAAGCAGGGCAGCTCCTGCACCAAGGCAAGTGGCTCACTCGGGTCCAAATTCAACAGAAATTTCCTCATCTGATTGGGGAACTCAACGCAATGGAGACCATTTCTTCCTAAGGATGGAGGATTGATCCAGGTGGATATCGGTGGCCACTCACCTTTTCCAGCAGGCTCAAAACAACTTTCTAGCAATTTTGATAATTTACTATTTTTAGCAGTTTTTCGGGTCCTGAACTTCTGGAGCCGTTTTGAGGCCCTAAACGACATTTTTTGGGGTATGTCGCGATCACAAAATTTAGTGCAAATTTTGTAGTCCTCGGATAGTTCTTTCCAATGGGCTATCATATGCCTAAAACGAAGATCGTATGCAAAAGTTACAACCCGGTGAAGTTGATGTACTGACTTACCCAAATGGGGCCCACATGACTTTTGGTGCTTCATCTCCTAGGGTTAGTTTTTTGGATGTTTAGGGTTTTTGAAACTCTTGTTTATTTTAAAAAGGCCTTGAGATCCTCATTGTAATCATCTTCTTGCGAATGAGTGCAACCGTCACATCTCTTCTCAGAGATAAGCCGCCACCATTCCAACAAGCTTGTTTTTCGTTGCATTTTACAGTTTCAGCTTATTTCCTTATTGAATAGAAAACCAATTTTACTGTATCTCTGTTATTCTGTGTTAAGAATCTGGTAATAATCTGTAGTCATTTCATTCTGCTCATAAAATATGGATCAGTGGTATCAGAGCGGTCTGCTCCTTGTCGTCTTAATGCATGTCCCCAACGAGGTCGGAGTACAAAGATTTAGGTCTCGAGCTTGTTTCTCTTGAGGAAAAAATCTATCGTACACCCAAGAAAACTCTCATGGAAGGAGAAAATAAAGATGATGGGACAGGAGATCCTTTCAAACTGTTGATTGAGGAATCCCTCATGCAACAGAGGAACGAGATGATGGATAATTTTGCGCAAATCCTTCGGCGACTACCAACAGGCGACCCATCTTCTTCGAGCGGAGGCACCGCCCCCTTCAAGGTACAAATAAACTTCGATATTCATATATTTGAAGGTCAGATAGACGCAGATGTTGTAGACAAGTGGTTGAATCTACTAGAAGGGTATTTCTCTATCCATAACTTTTCGAATAGACAAAAGATTACTTTTGCGCTCCTCAAAGCAGTTCCCCATGTCAAAGATTAGTGGGAAACTTTCTGTGAGCAAAAGGAAATAGAGGAACCTTCATTATTTACAGTCACGACCACCTAGGAATCCTTGAGGGATGCTATTAAGGAACAATACTACCCTGTCAGAAGTTATGATGACTTGTATACCAAATGGACCACACTGCGGCAAGAAAGAGACCAAGCAATGCTAGATTTCACAAATATCTTCCATACCTTGTGCACCAAGTTGGGTATCAAAGATTTGGAGAGACATCTAGTGCTCATGTATCGTAGTGCTCTACATAGATACATCTAGACTGAAATGGAATTTTTGGACATCTCATCCTTGGGTGCGGCCTACCGATATGCTGTCAAAATTGAGTAGAAGCTCAAACAAAAGACACGACAATTTGGGTCGGGGAACCCCTCACAAAAAAAGCCAGGAAATGGCGGCCTGAACCCACAGAACAAAGGACAGTGAAAAGATGCACAGTATCAGGACAACCAATCCAAGACGCAAGCAAAGAAGGACACAAAAAATACAAAGAAAGATACCAGGAAGTGGTGCAACTTCCATAAGAGCCCTTGGCATAACACTACTGACTGTTTCTTACAACAGACGCTGGTTGCTGAAGTGAAAGCCTCTGAATAAGATGTGGGTTCTAACTCTAAGTCAGAACCAGAAAGGGGAAGACAGATCATTGACATGGAACCCAATGCCACTGTTTCTACCACCAAGCTCGAGCATGGTGAACCAGATGAGACAAAAGAAGGAGAGCACCTCTTCCATTCCCAGATGTGGGTAAAAGGCACCCCACTACACTTCATTGTTGATAGTGGTAGCCAAAATAACCTCATCTTAGAAGAGGTCATCAAGCAACTGGCCTTATCGGAAACGTCATGTTGTATATGAGTCTAGGCCTCGTAGTGTTATTATTACTTTGAATAGGAAATTGTACAGGATTCCCGAGGCTGTCCCACCTAGTGCTATTTCCTTGATCTTTGCTAAGCAATGCAGGAAGGTCATCTCTCAGATGGGGAAGTTTGTCTTCTTTGTGATCTTCTCTCAGAATGAGAGAAAAATCACATCCACATCCAGGGTCTTTGCGGCTGACCTCTCCACACAGCGAAAGCAAGTAGATAAGGTCATGGAAGAATACTCAGATATCTTCTCCTCGCCTACCAGGGTACCTCTACACTACCGGGTCAAGCACCCCATCGATCTGACCCCCGTCGCACCACTGCCCAATGGGCCAGTCTATCATCGTTCTCTATTAGAGAATGAGGAGATCAAGTGACAGATCCAAGAATTGGTCCACAAGGGGCACATCCGTCCTAGCTCATCACCTTGCGGGAACCCAATCATGCTGGTACAGAAGAAAGATGGAACCTGGCGACTTTGCATTGATTATCGGGCTCTGAATAAAATCACAGTCAGAAATCGTTACCCGATTCCTTGAATCGACGACCTCCTTGATCAACTCATGGGGGCCAAATACTTCAGTAAGATTGATCTGAAGTCTGGCTACCACCAGGTCCCGATAGAATAGACAGATGTATGGAAGGCTGACTTCAAGTCAAAGGAATTCCTTTTTGAATGGTTAGTCATGCCCTTTGGTCTGAAAAATGCTCCAACCACTTTCATGAGGATGATGGACGATATCCTATGACCATTCAACAATACTTTTGTAGTTGTGTATCTTGACGACATTCTCATTTACAGCAAGACTTGGGCCGAACACTTGCATCATATTCAACAGGTTCTGCACACCATGCGACAACACAAGCTATATGCCAACTTGGAAAAATGCTCCTTTGGCATGGACAGGTTCCATTACCTAGGATACATCATTGATCAACATGGCGTACATGTGGATCCATCCAAGATCCAAGTCATCCATGACCGGCCATCCCCAACCACACTCCCTGAGCTTCGGAGCTTCTTTGGCCTTACCAATTTCTACCACAGGTTTGTGTTGGGATTCTCCCATATTGCATGGGCCCTCAACCAAATAACCAGGAGTGGTGGTAAGGAAAAATTTGCATGGGGCCAGCCCCAAAAACAAGCATCCGGTGATTTGAAGCAGCGCTTGTGCTCAACCCTAGTACTTTCACTACCATACCTGCAAAAACCCTTTGAGATTGAGACTGATGCTTTAGACTATGTTGTGGGTGTCGTTCCCACGCAGCACGGCCACCCCGTGGCCTATCATAGTGCGACACTATAAGATGTTGTATGTAAGTACCTTATTTACGACAAAGAAATGTACTCCATTGTGCAAGCCTTCCGTCAGTTGAGACATTACATTATTGGGAGGGAGATAGTCATCCACACTCATCATAAGCCACTGCAGTTCATGCAGACACAAGGAAAATTGCATAATAACCGCCATCAAAAGTGGTCCACATACTTGCAGCAATTCCACCTCAACATCAAGTATAAAATAGGAAGCAACAACAATGTCGCTGATTGCCTCAGCAAACCACCAGTCGCGTCACTCACCATAGTGCTAGAATCCTGCGGCCATGAGACCTCTGGATGGCCCCAACTATATGAGACATACCCAGACTTCGCCACCACCTACCAAATGTTGGGTGCAAAGGAAGTTGTCGATAATTTCCATCTTCAGGATGGGTTGTTGTGTTGTCTAGGCCATATATGTGTTCCCTCAAGTGAGCGAGCGAAGCTGATCTGGGAAGCCCACTATAGTCTGGTGGCAGGACACTTCAGCATTGAAAATATAGTGGCGATGCTACAAAAACATTTCTACTGGCTGAAACTTCGACAGGAGGTCAACAAGTAGATCAGGTCTTGCATTGCTTGTGCTATTGCCAAACCAGCCACTAAGAAACAGGGCCTGTACACCCCTCTTCCTACTCCTGACAGACCATGGGAATCCATCTCAATGGACTACATGTCGGGCCTCCCATCCACCAAGTTGGGAAATGACTGTGTTTTTGTGGTTGTCGATCGCTTTTATAAGATGGCGATTCTGGTTGCTTGCAAGAAGAGCATCACAACAGAAGCCACTGCCAAGATCTTCTTTGAACGAGTCTGGGTACATTTTGGAATCCTACAAACCATTGTCTCAGATCGGGACAGTCGATTTCTCAGCACATTTTGGTCGAGCCTCTGGTCATCGCTGGACACCAAGCTCACCAAATCCATGGCCTTCCACCCCTAGACAAATGTCCAAACTGGGGTCGTAAATCAAATGATCGTGCATATCCTTCACATGTATAATTCCAAGAACCATCGCACATGGGATGAGAGTCTTCCCTATGTCCAACATAGCTAAAACCGAGCCCTACATAGCTCAACTGACCACAGCCCCTTTCAGGTGGGGTTGCGATTCCAACCATTGGGTCCCATAGATGTTGCACTTCCCCTTGCGGTCACCTCGACCGACTCCTCTCCTGCTCCAACTGAGGCTGACAAAGCCACCCGATTCATTGAGAGAATCCAACACATATAAAAATAGGTTCAGGATATCCTATATAAGTCTAATGACACGTACAAGCAACGCCATGATCAACATCGGGTTCCACATAAGTTTTAGGTGGGCGAAAAAGTTTGGTTGCACTTGCAGAAAGAACGCCTTATAGGATCCCATCGGAAGATTTTCCCACTCCGATATGGGCCGTACACCATCACCAAGGCTGTGCGGGATAATGCTTTTTCGCTCAACATTCCTCCTTTCCTTGGGCCTGCACCCAATGTTCAACGTGGACCTCCTTCGGCCTTATTTCAAACCATTATTGGACACCTTAGATGTAGAAGAACAACTGACACCAAGAGAGCTCAACCCTGGCTGCATACAATAGGCATCCAGTGATCAAATTTTGGACACACAGATCAAGGGAACTCTACAACAAAGGATCCAACTTTGTCGAGTCATCAAAGCAGGGCAGCTCTTGCACCAAGGCAAGTGGCTCACTCGGGGCCAAATTCAATAGAAATTTCCTCATATGATGGGGGAAATCAATGAAATGGAGACCATTTCTTACTAAGGATGGAGGATTTATCTAGGTGGATATCGTTGGCCACCCACCTTTTCCAGCTGGCTCAAAAGAACTTTCTAGCAATTTTGATAATTTACTATTTTTAGCAGTTTTTCGGGTCCTGAACTTCTGGAACCGTTTTGAAGCCCTAAACGACATTTTGTGGGCTATGTTGTGTTCACAAAATTTTGTGCAAATGTTGTAGTCCTCAGATAGATCTTTCCTATGGGCTATCATACACCTAAAACGGAGATCGTATGCAAAAATTAGGACCCCAGGAAGTTGATGTACTGACTTACCCAAATGGGGCCCACATGACTTTTGGCGCTTCATTGCCTAGGGTTAGGTTTTTGAAACTCCTGTTTATTGTAAAAATGCCTTGAGAGCCTCATTGTAATCATCTTCTTACGAATGAGCACAACCATCACAGATCGTCTTAGAGATAACACACCACCATTCCAGCAAGCTTGTTTTCCACTACATTTTACAGTTTCAACTTATTTCTTTATTGAATAGAAAAATAGTTTTACTATATCTCTTTTATTCTATGTTAAGCATCTGGTAATAATTTGTAGTCATTTCATTCTGCTCATAAAATCTGGATCAGTGGTATCAGAGTGGTCTTCTCCTTGTTGTCTTAATGCATGTCCCCAACGAGGTTGGAGTACAAAGATTTAAGTCTCGAGCTTGTTTCTCTTGAGGACAAAATCTCTCGCACACCCAAGAGACCTCTCATGGAAGGAGAAAAGAAAGATGATGGGACAGGAGATCCTTTCAAACTGTTGATTGAGGAATCCCTCATGCAACAGATGAACGAGATGATGGATTATTTTGCGCAAATCCTTCGACGACTACCAGCAGGCGATGCATCTTCTTCGAGCGAAGGCATTGCCCCCTTCAAGGTACAAATAAACTTCGATATTCCTATATTTGAAGGTCATATAGATGCAGATTCTGTAGACAAGTGGTTGAATCTACTAGAAGGGTATTTCTCTATCCATAACTTTTCGAATAGAGAAAAGATTACTTTTGCGCTCCTCAAAGTTGTTCCCCATGTCAAAGATTGGTGGGAAACTTTCTGTGATCAAAAGGAAACATAGGAACCTTCATTATTTACAGTCACGACCACCTGGGAATCCTCCAGGGATGCTATTAAGGAAAAATACTACCCTATCGGAAGTTATGACGACTTGTATACCAAATGGACCACACTGCGGCAAGAAAGAGACCAAGTAGTGCCAGATTTCACAAATATCTTCCATACCTTGCACACCAAGTTGGGTATCAAATATTCAGAGAGACATCTATTGATCAAGTATCTTGGTTCTCTGCATAGATACATCCAGACTGAAATGGAATTTTTGGACATCTCATCCTTGGGCGTGGCCTTCCGATATGTTGTCAAAATCGAGCAGAAGCTCAAACAAAAGACACGACAATTTGGGTCGGGGAACCCCTCACAACAAAAGCCAGGAAAGGGTGGCCCCAACTCACAGAACAAAGGACAGAGAAAATATGCATAGTATTAGGACAACCAGTCCAAGCGAAAAGCAAATAAGGACACCGAAAAGACAAAGAAACATACCAGGAAGTGGTGCGACTTCCATAAGAGCCCTTGGCATAACACTGCTGACTGTCTCTCAAAGCAGATGTTGGTGGCTAAGGTGAAAGCCTCTGAATTAGATGTGGGTTATGACTCTGAGTTAGAACCAGAAAGGGGAAGACAGATCATTCACGAGGAACCCAATGCCAGAGTTTCTACCACCAAGCTCTAGCATGGTGAACCAGACGAGCTAGAAGAAGGAGAGTGCCTCTTCCATTCCCAGATGTGGGTAAAAGGCACCCCACTGATCTTCATTGTTAATAGTGGTAGCCAGAAGAACCTCATCTTAGTAGAGGTTGTCAAGTGGTTGTCCTTGCTGACAATGCCACGCCCACAACCCTACACCATTGGATGGCTTCGCCAAGGAAGCGAGCTCCGCGTCAGCCAACAGTGTCGACTATCGTACTGCATAAAGCCCTTCAAATATGAGGTATTGTGTGATGTTTCTCCTCTTGAAGTTTATGATGTTCTTTTGGGACAACCTTATTTATGGAAACATCATGATGTATATGAGTCTAGGCCTCGTAGTGTTATTATTACTTTGAACAGGAAATTGTACATGATACCCGAGGCTGTCCCATCTAGTGTTATTTCCTTGATCTCTGCTTAGCAATGTCGGAAGGTCATCTATCAGATGGGGAAGTTTGTCTTCTTCATGATCCACTCTCAGAAAGAGAGAAAAATCACAGCCACATCCAGGGTCTTTGCGGCTGACCTCTCCACACTGTAGAAGAAAGTCGATAAGGTTGTGGAAGAATACTTCGATATCTTCTGCTCACCTACTAGGGTACCTTTGCACTTCCAGGTCAAGCACCCCATCGATCTGACCCCTGGCGCACCACTACCCAATGGGCCAGTCTATCATCGCTCTCTGTTAGAGAATGAGGAGATCAAGCAACAGATCAGTGAATTGCTCCACAAGGGGCACATCCATCCTAGCTCATCACCTTGTGGGAGCCCAATCATGCTGGTACAGAAGAAATATGGAACCTGGCGACTTTGCATTGATTATCGGGCTCTGAATAAAATCACAGTAAAAAAATGGTACCCGATTCCCCGAATCGAGGACCTCCTTGATCAACTCATGGGGGCCAAATACTTTAGTAATATTGATCTGAAGTCTGGATACCACCAGGTATCAATAGAACAGATAGATGCATGGAAGACCGCCTTCAAGTCAAAGGAAGGCCTTTTTGAATGGTTGGTCATTTCCTTTGGTCTGACAAACGCTCCAACCACTTTCATGAGGATGATGGACGATATCCTACTACTATTCACCAAGAATTTTGTAGTGGTGTATCTTTACGACATTCTCATTTACAAAAAGACTTGGGCCGAACACTTGCATCATATTCAGTAGGTTCTGCACACCCTGTGGTAGCACAAGCTATATGACAACTTGGAAAAATTCTCCTTCGGCATGGACAGGTTCCATTACCTAGGCCACTTCATTGATCAACATGGCATACATGTGGATCTAGCGAAGATCCAAGTCATCTGTGACTGGCCAACCATAACCACACTCACTGAGCTTCGAATCTTCTTGGGCCTTGCCAATTTCTACCACAGGTCTGGGTTTGGATTCTCCCATATTGCATGGGCCCTCAGCCAAATAACCAGGGGTGGTGGTAAGGAAAAATTTGCATGGGGCTAGCCCCAACAACAAGCATTCGATGATTTGAAGCAACGCTTGTGCTCAGCCCCAATACTTTCACTACCAGACCTGCAACAGTCCTTTGAGATTGAGATTGATGCTTCAGACTATGCTGTGGGTGTTGTTCTCATGCAGCACGACCACCCTGTGGCCTATCGTAGTGTGACACTATCAGATGTTGTCTGTAAGTACCCTACTTATGACAAAGAAATGTACTCCATTGTGAAAGCCTACTGCTAGTGGAGACATTACATTCTTGGGAGGGAGACAGTCATCCACACTGATGATAATCCACTGTAGTTCATGCATACACAAGGAAAATTGCAAAATGACTGCCATCAAAAGTGGTCCACATACTTGTAGCAATTCCACCTCAACATCAAGTATAAAACATGAAGCACCAACCGTGTCACTGATTGCTTCAACAGACCACCAGTTGCGACACTCACCACAGTGCTAGACTCCTACGGCCATGAGACCTCTGGATGGCTCCAACTCTATGAGGCAGACCCAGACATCGCCACTACCTACCAAATGTTGGGTGCAAAGGCAGTTGTCGATAATTTCCATCTTCAGGATGGGTTGTTGTGTCGTCTGGGCCATATATGTGTTCCCTCAAGTGAGCGAGCGAAGATGATCTGGGAAGCCCACTAAAGTCAGGTGGCAGGACACTTCGGCATCGAAAAGACAGTGGCGATGCTATAAAAACATTTCTACTGGGTGAAACTTCGACAGGAGGTCAACAAGTATATTAGGTCTTGCACTGCTTGCTCTATTTCCAAACCAACCACTAAGAAATAGGGCCTGTACACCCATCTTCCTACTCCTGAAAGACTATGGGAATCCATATCAATGGACTACATGTCGGGCCTCCCATCCACCAAGCGGGGAAATGACTGTGTTTTTGTGGTTTTCGATCGATTTTCTAAGATGGCGATTTTGGTTGCTTGTAAGAAGAGTATCACAACAAAAGCCACTGCCAAGCTCTTCCTTGAAAAAGTCTAGGTACTTTTTGGAATACCACAAACCATTGTCTCAGATCAGGACAGTCGATTTCTCAGCACATTTTGGTCGAGCCTCTAGTCACTGCTAGACACCAATCTCACCAAATCCATGGCCTTCCACCCCCAGATAGATGGCCAAACCGAGGTCATAAATCGAATGATCATGCATATCTTGCGCATGTATAATTCCAAGAACCCTCGCACATGGGATGAGATTCTTCCCTATGTCCAGCTTAGCTACAATCGAGCCCTACATAGCTCAACCGGCCACAACCCCTTTCAGGTGGGGTTGGGATTCCAACCATTGGGTCCCATAGATGTTGCACTTCCCCTTGCGGTCACCTCGACCGACTCCTCTCCTGCTCCAACTGAGGCTGACAAAGCCACCCGATTCATTGAGAGGATCCAGCACATCCGCTAACAGGTCCAGGATATCCTACAAAAGTCTAATGACAAGTACAAGCAGCACCATGATCAACATCGGGTTCCACATAAGTTTCAGGTGGGCGACAAAGTTTGGTTACACTTGCAGAAAGAACGCCTTACAGGACCCCATCAGAAGCTTCACCCACTCCGATATGGGCCGTACACCATCACCAAGGCTATGGGGGATAACGTTTTTTCACTCAACATTCCTCCTTTCCTTGGCCTGCACCCAGTGTTCAATGTGGACCTCCTTCAACCTTATTTCCCACCATTATTGGACACCTCAGACGTAGCAGAACAACTGACACCAACGGAGCTCAACCCTGACTGCATACAACAAGCATCCAGTGATCAAATTTTGGACACACAGATCAAGGGCACTTAACAACAAAGAATCCAGATTTATCGAGTCGTCAAAGAAGGGCAGCTCCTGCACCAAGGCAAGTGGCTCACTCGGGGCTAAATTCAACAGAAATTTCCTCATCTAATGGGGGAACTCAACGCAATGGAGACCATTGCTTCCTAAGGATGGAGGATTGATCCAGGTGGATATCGGTGGCCACCCACCTTTTCTAGTTGGCTCAAAACAAATTTCTAGCTGGCTCAAAACAACTTTCTAGCAATTTTGATAATTTACTATTTTTAGCAGTTTTTCGGGTCTTGAACTTTTGGAGCCGTTTTGAGTCCCTAAACGACATTTTTTGAGGTATGATGCAGTTGCAAAATTTTGTGCAAATGTTGTAGTCCTCAGATAGATATTTCCAATGGGCTATCATATGCCTAAAACAAAGATCGTATGCAAAAGTTACGACCCCGGGAAGTTGATGTACTGACTTACCCAAACGGGGCCCACATGACTTTTGGCGCTTCTTCTCCTAGGGTTAGGTTTTTTGAAACTCCTGTTTATTGTAAAAATGCCTTGAGAGCCTCATTGTAATCATCTTCTTGCGAATGAGCTTAGCCGTCACTTCTCTTCTCAGAGATAAGCCACCACCATTCTAGCAAGCTTGTTTTCCACTGCATTTTACAGTTTCAACTTATTTCCTTATTGAATAGAAAACCAGTTTTACTGTATCTCTGTTATTTTGTGTTAAGCATTTGGTAATAATCTGTAGTCATTTCGTTCTGCTCATAAAATCCGGATCAAAAATAGCTACTAGGAAGTAGGTAACCCTAGGCCCTAGTAGTTTTCCTCCTCCTTTAGCTCAAAGATAAAATGATGACGACTTAGATGAAGCAAAATGTGCTAGGGTGTTGCAATGACAAAGCCCTTAGAAAAAGATTTAATAAAATCGGCTTTCTAGCATAATATAGTAGGTGAAAGCTATTAAGGAAAGGACAATAACATGTGCTTAGCCTCCTAGGGTTTTAAGCTAGCAATTTCATAATATTAGTATAAATGCAAGATAAATGCAACTATAACCATTCAATGAAGAAGAATTGCAGAAAATTTACTTACATCCACCAAGAATCATCTAGCAAATACTCTAGTTGAACACTTCCACCAAGAAAATTGCCAAAATAGTCCAAAACAAGCCTCCTTAAAGAAGTGTGCACTAAATTTCCGTCATGTAACCCCAATTAGGGCACAAATTTCAGAGCTGACACTTGTGTGAGTGAAATATGATGAAAACAATACAAGGGAAAATCCCTTATTTATACAGTTACAATGATCAGAATTAGGTCAAAAAGGATGACATGGTCAGTTTACATGTAATATCGAGTTTTTACATTAAATGACAAAATAAAACCCTAAATCAAGTAGAAAAGGTGATGTCATGCCCTTTTATCGTGACATTGGGCCTTTTTAGTGCAATGTTGGCCTCAAGGAGAAAAACATTAGGCCTCCTAAGACCTTTGGATCAAACCACACGTGCCACTTGGTACACAACTACCTCCAAAGTGTCCAAAACATTGGGTGACGTCAAGGGTCACATGGGTGACGTCATGGGTCTTTCAATGCCTACATCATAGTGAGAAGGGAAAGACCCCCCAAATCTAGTCCTTCCAGGATGTCTCTAGTGGAACATCCTCCTCTCTCTCTAGTGCAAACCTCTGATTTGTCTATGCCCCCGGCTGGGGTCTCAACATCCATTTGGTGGGATTTTATCCCTATGGAGGTCCGAACCAATCATCTCCCCATGTGTACCTGTCCATCGGGTGTGGCCTTGAAATAAAAACAAGTATGCCCTCCATGGGCTCATAAGTCACAGGGATCATAGCAATGCCAATCACATTTAATAATCAAGTTATTTAAACAAGTGCATAAAACCCCTCTTGCCCAGACAAGCACTCAAAGACGTTATGCTATTCTACAAGCCAGGTTTGGAGAGGATGTCAGGAGGTCATATTGGGATAATTCTCATTGGATGTGGGATGTTTCCAGGTGAAGAAAAATCCTAGCCATGAAATGGATGAGGTGGTGTAGGGATGTTTGAGAAATGGGTGCAGTGATGAAAGGGGAATGTATGGCTTACCTGTGGGTGCCTCTAAAGAGGGTGAGGTACACCTTGTTATGGATTCAAATGTTTCCAATCCCATTCAATGCCTTATATATATTTTATCTTATTTCTTTTTATTTCAAGAGACTAGTCAGGGAACACTGCCTTGGTGTGGTGACAATGTTACCCACAAGCATTTCACGAAGATGAGAAGGTTGTCTCGTGATGAGACCCCCTTTCTCTTGGATATTCCACCAAGAGCCACTACCCTGGTGTGGTGACCAGCTGAATGGTAGTGTCATACCACTACATGCCCATGGACCTAATAGGTTGGCTTGTGATGAGAGCCCCTATCCTCCAACTAGGTCTTGATTTTATTATTTTGTGGGTCCCTCTGTTTCTTGTTGAGAATTCCTTTTATTTCTTTCTCGGGGATCCCTAGGTGAAGCATTTGAAGTTTTTATTCTTTTGGATTTTATATTTTTCCAGCTACTTTTACCCTCTAGGCCTTTAGCCCCTTCTTCCCACAAGGTAAGGTACAACCCTTTACTAGCTTGGAAAACCCAATGTCTGAACCAGTGTAGGTGATGGATGAGAGGGAAAAAAATGGAAAGTGATAAGTATGGTGGGAATGGATGATGACCTTTCATTAACCCACCCAGTGGAAACTCAAACCCTATGGGAACCAACTTGCTAGGGAATCCTTACATTCCCCCCAGGTGTGGACAAGTTGAAAGGCATAAGGTCCAAGCACACGTTATAAGTAAAAATAATTAAATGCACATATTCAAATGTTTTGAGATTGAGAGTGACACATACCATGATACCCAGACTCATTACCTCATGGAGAAAGACCCAATGTTGTTGAAGGACTAGGCTGATGGGATGGATGTTGCTGTTACTGACAAGGTGGAGGCACTGAAGAAGAAAGATGGGCCCTCCAGGTCTAGGCTCATGTCAATATTCCTCTCGGTACTCCATGTCTAGGACCTGTGGGCCTCGAGACATAATCTCCTTAGTTATCCCTGGGCTAGGGGATAACATCTGGCTCCAACTCAGGGAAATGTGCTCACCGTAGAGTGCATGAGAACTTCAACATATCTGACATGACCCGTGACTTTCTTGATCTCAAAAAAATATTATTAGTAATCATTTGGGGTGGTGATATCACCCCTGTCTCACATATGGTACAATAAATGAAAATAAACAACCATATATACAAATGGAAATAAAAATAATCTGGCATGAAATGCAGATGGTATATACAATGAATGAAAATTCCTACCTACTTACTTTTACTTACCTAGTGGTTGAATGTTAGGTTTTTTCAAATAGCCAGTGAAACCATCCTGGAAATGTATTATATTACCTTCCTCTGTGCTTCATCATAAACTAAAACAGTGACAAGTTAAGCACAAAAGTATCATGAGTTAGAAAATGTATTGTATCATCGGAGATCATGAAGTTTATCTCATGGAGGCGGGAGGGAGGGACAAAATCATGCCAAATAATACTCGCAAGAAAGTTCTTAATCCATCTCAGAAATGGATCGTGAAAATTCAAAGGTTCAATAGTATGACTCAAAGAGTCTGAGGGTTGGCTACGTCGAACATCTGCACAATCTGAGGTCTGGGAAGGGACTATCAAGGTTCTAGAAGATGAACGGAAAATTATTAAGGGAAGGATGAAAGACTGGGGTGACAAACTTCTTCTTGAGGTTTTCAACCTACCCTTGAACTCTATGGTTTTACTCAAAGGAAAATTAATACAAAATACATACTTCCCAACTACACCTTTAATGACACAACAAGATAAAATAATTGAAGGTGGCTCGAAAACATTATCACAATGATCCCTCTTTGGGAAAACAATGTCATTGGAAAGATCTAAGCACAACAGTGGTTATAATAAATCCAAGTGCTCAGAGGCAAAATCATCAAAATCCTCATGGTATGATTGAAAGTCACTAGGACAATATAACACCAGGTCATCCTTGGGTGTCTGAAACAGGTTTGTAATCATACGATCTCCTTGTTTCCAATTGTCAAGTTTATTAGTAACTTCATGTGATAAAGGTAAAGGAAACTTTTGGAAATAACCCTCAATGTCATAAATGGGATCCCCATCATATCCAAACACATCCAATTTACACTTCCCGACATGTATGAATTCATCAATATTATCAAGAAAGTCATCATCTTCATCATAACATGAAGGGGTTAGAACATCAAACACTTCTTCACTTTCCACATCATAAGATAGAGAATCATTAAAAATTTGGAAAGGGAAGTAACTCACCTTGCTTACTTCTTCCTGTGTAGGAGCTTCAAGTATTTGGATAACTTCATCAAATGTAAGACTTGTCTCTACATATTCTAGCTTGTCCAAGGGTTCTATTTCTTATTCACTGTCTGAATAATAGAATAAGGTATCATCAAAAATTTGGAAAGGAAATTGACTCACCTAATTATCTTCATCTTGTGTAGGAGATATAGGATCTTGGAGAGCTTCGTCGGATGGAGGAAATATTACCAGTGCCTCATCCTCATAATTCACTTCTCTAGTTATATATTCACTTCATTCTATCGAATCATGGGAGAAATCCTGCTCCTCTTCAAGGGGTTGACAATTTTCTTCATAAATCTCTTCTTGTATATCATAAGGTTCTTGTCATTGAGCATGATATACATCCCTAAGATATTCTACAATCTTAGTGGTTAATCCTTTGTTCTCTAAGGCTATTGTGAGCTTTTGAAGGGCATCTTCATATGTATGGCATCATGGTTTGACAAAGTCAATAAACCTACTGATGAGGTGTACACAAGATGATATACCCCTATCTTTGCAACAACCATTAAACCAATATTTCAAAAAGGATGTTAGAGAAAGTATGGATAATTTTACCAGAACATCCTCCCCTCCCAATTCTATCTCGCTTATATACTTCAAGAATTATACAATGTGAGTAATTGGGAGGCCTCCAAATATTGGAGGGCTTCTTGACCATTTTGTATGAAAATAACTTAGGTATCCTTGAAAACTTTTGAAATAAATAGTCAAATACATTTGTTCCCAGGGAGCCATGATCCCATAACTTAGAAATATCACATAATTGAGAGTAAGGTGGCACCTAGGAAAAGATTAGTGTAGTCGCCAAATATTTTTCTTGAAACTATCAAAGGGATGAGGGGATCAACCTCAGTGGAGTCGCTAGGTAAGGTTTGCAAAGTAAAGGATTTTGAGGAAAGGCTTACCGAAAAGTGTCATCTTTGAGGAGAATACTCAGTGTTCCCCGACAACGACTCCAAAATGTTATCGCAAAATTTGTACTTATTCCAAAAGATAAAGTTTAGGAAGGAAAATTGGTGTAACAAAGGTTATCCTATCACTGCCACCTCAATAGGATGCCTCTTTCTGTTTAGGGTTGATGACCCATGGGAGACGTCCCTGGTGACCCGGGGGTTTGAGAAGGCTAAGGTTAAGGTGTCTATGAAAATGTCCCCTCTCACAAGTCACATTGATCAGAAAGTCCCAAGGTTTTAACCGATGAAGTAGTGAAGTATAAGATGTACCTGTCCAGAACAAAGAAACAAGAACATATATCTATTGCAAGTACAACTTCTTGTTAGTACTTCATAAAACCATGGACTTTATCAATAAAATAAAATAGTTGATATATGGTGAAGCAAACATAAATTTGTAGCAGAAATGTTTGTAAGACAATAACTTCACAACAAGTGCCTTAAAATGGCTTCAAAATGACCAAGAATAATTACTATTCAATACCAAAATACTATCATTTGTCAGAAGCAAATAAGGTAGTGTATTTATCAACTTTCTCAATTGCTTTTAGGTGATTTTAGTGCTGCAATAGATGGTTGTAGCTTATTTAGTAACAACAACAAATAGGTTAGTAGATTAGACTATTCTAAGGTTAGGAGTAGTGAATAGAGAGATTAAGGTAAAGGTTTTGATGGTGGTTTTTGCCAATCATTCAATAGCAAGGATTAGATCAATGTTTTTTTAGGGAAAATGGAGTCTTTTAGGAAACAACAAATATTGAAGGAAAAAATGATAATAAGAGAAATAAAGACAAGAGGGGTCAATAACTGAAGTGTTGGTAATACAAGGCTTCAATTACCAAACCCTAGGGGGGAAATAACTACTAGGAAGTAGGTAACCCTAGGCCCTAGTAGTTTTCCTCCATTAGCTCAAAGATAAAAAGATGACGGCTTAGGGGAAGCAAAATGTGCTAGGGTGTTGCAATGGCAAGGACCTTAGCAAAAGCTTCAAGAAAATCGACTTTCTAGCATAATCTAGTAGGTGAAAGCTATTAAGTCAAGGACAATAACATGTTCTTAGCCTCCTAGGGTTTTAAGATAGAAATTTCACAATCGTAGTATAAATGAAAGATAAATGCAACTATAACCATTCAATGAATAAGAATTGCATAAAATTTACTTACATCCACCAAGAATCATCTAGCAAATACTCTAGTTGAACACTTCCACCAAGAAAATTGCCAAAATAGTCCAAAACAAGCCTCCTTCAAGAAGTCTGCACTAAATTTCAGTCATGTAACCCCAATTATGGCACAAATTTCATACCTCACACTTGCGTGAGTGAAATATGATGAAAAAATATAAGGGAAAATCCCTTATTTATACAGTTACAATGATCAAAATTATCTCAAAAGGTCGACATGGCAAGTTTACATGTAATATCCAGTTTTTACATTAGATGACAAAATAAAAACCTAAATCAAGAAGAAAAGGTGATGCCATTCCCTTTTAGGGTGACGTTAGGAATTTTTAGTGCAACGTTGGCCTCCAGGAGAAAAATGTTAGGCGTCCTAAGGCCTCTGGATCAAAACACACATGCCACTTAGCACACAACTACCTCCAAAGTGTCCAAAACGTTGGGTGACATCATGGGTCTTTCAATGCCTATGTCATAGTGAGAAGGGAAAGACCCCCCTAGGTACAAGACTGCTAGGATGTCTTTGGTGGAACATCCTCCTCTCTCTCTGGTGCAAACCTATAATCTGTCTGCCCCCAACTGGGGTCTCAGAATCCATTTGGTGGGATTTTATCCCTATGGAGGTCCGAACTAATCATCTCCCATGTGTACCTATCCATTGGGTGTGGCCCTGCAACAACAAAAAGTACACCCTCCATGGGCTCATAAGTCACATGGATCATAGCAATGCCAATCACATCTAATAATCAAGTTATTTAAACATGTGCATAAAACCTCTCTTGCCCAGACAAGGGCTCAAAGACGTTATGCTATTCTACAAGCCAGGTTTGGTAAGGATGTTAGGAGGTCATATTGGGATAATTCTCATTGGACGTGGGATGTTTCCAGGTGAAGAAAAATCTAGTCGATGTAAGTGGATGCGGTGGTGTAGGGATGTTTGAGAAATGGGTGCAATGATGAAAGGGGAATGTATGGCTTACTTGTGGGTTCCTCTGAAGAGGGTGAGATGCACCTTGTCATGGATGAAGATGTTTCCAATCCCATTCAATGCCTTTTATATTTTTTATCTTATTGATTTTTATTTCAAGAGACGATTCAGGGGACACTACCCTGGCATGGTGACTATTGGTGACAATGTTACCCACAAGAATTTCATGGAGATAAGAAGGTTGGCTCGTGATGAGACCCCCTTTCTCTTGACTATGGCACCAAGAGCCACTACCCTGGTGTGGTGACCAACTGAATGGTAGTGTCATACCGCTACATGCCGATGAACCTAATAGGTTGGCTCGTGATGAGACCCCCTATCCTCCAACTAGGTCTTGATTTTATTATTTTATGGGTTCCTTTGTTTCTTGCTGAGAAGCCCTTTTATTTCTTTCTCGGGGATCCCTGGGTGAAGAATATGAAGGTTTTATTCTTTTTCCAGCTACTTTTACCCTCTGGGCCTTTATCCCCTTCTTCCCACAAGGTAAGGTACCACCCTTTGCTAGCTTGGAAAACCCAATGCCCAAACCAGTGTAGGGGATGGATGAGAGGGAAAAAGATGGAAAGTGATAAGTATGGTGGGAATGGATGGAAAATTTTCATGAACCCACCGAGTAGAAACTCAAATCCTATGGGAACCAACTTGCTAGGGCATCCTGACATTCCCCCCAGGTGTGGACAAGTGGAAAATCATAAGGTCCAAACACACGTTAGAAGTAAAAAGAATTAAATGCACATATTCAAATGTTTTGAGAATCAGAGTGACACATACCATGATACCCAAACACATTACCTCATGGAGAAATACCCACTTATGTTGAAGGACCATGTCGATGGGATGAATGTTGTTGTTTTTGACAAGGTGGAGGCATTGAAGAAGAAAGATGGGCCCTCCAGGGCCAGGCTCAAGTCAATATTCCTCTCAGTACTCCATGTCTAGGTTATGTGAGCCTCAAGACATAATATCCTTAGTTATCCCTAGGGTAGGGGATAATAGGGGGGCTAAGGGGGAAAAAGAGTACCCCTAGCATTGTCTGGGAGGTATCGGTGAGGTCTCTGCGATTAGCAAGCAGGGGGAAGGAAAGGAGCGCAATTTACCGAAGAACATATTTGATTCTTCGTCGTCGGTTATGGTATTCTTATTGTGAGAATTGTAATTGCTTTAAATTTTAATTGTATAATAAGAGTTTTAGAAATCCATTGTAAACTGTGGTGTAATCCTAAGTTTGAATTGATAAGTTCCTTATTGGTTTTTGAGATCTAAGAAGAAAATTTGGTATTTGTTTCCTTTTCAATTTCTCAATGGATAATGGTTGCTAGTGGATATATGCAAACATAGTACAAATTCTTGGTCGTTGTCATTATTTGGCATATAAAAAATTGTCTTAATTGAAATTATCAGTCTATATAGTTGTGATTTAGGCTGTGGAATAGATTATGAATTCAAGAAGGAATTATTTTATATAGGCTTGGATTGCAAAAAATTTGAAGAACTCTTAACCCTTACATTTATTGATTCAACGTTTAGTTTATGAGGATATAACTTTGTTTACAGTGTTGTTGAATTTAACATTGAGATTGTTTTTCTTTCTACATTCGTTGGATTTAAATTGGTACTTGCGTAGAATTTGTCTTGATGTTTGTTCTTGGTTTCAGTTGGTGTTAGAAATTGTATGATCGATTCTAGTTGTGGATATTTGATAAACCTTGGTATCAAATTATTACGCCCTTCTTGCAACAATTAGGATGATCTGTTAGTTTTTAATAAGAAGGGGAAAAGTTCCAGTTTTGTCATGTGATATGCATTTAAATTTTCGTGTGCTTTTCCCTCCTTTTCATATGGTATTAGAATTTGGGTATTGGTATCTTTGGTCGAGCTGTATGTGTCAATTTGGGAGTTTTATTGTGTTTGGCACGATTTTAATCTCTATCATAATTCTTTATTGTTGTTTGTGAGTTTAAACTGTCTACCACGAGTCCACCTGGGAGAAGGATTGTATTGGAGTTTAGATTTTCAGTAGTATTAAACCATGTTCCTGAGTGTGCGTTAGATTGGTGCCTTATCTTTGTTTGATTTATCCCAAGTATGTATAATAAAACATTTTGCTGATGTCTAGAAAGTTACAAAGGACGTAACTAGATTTGGGGTTGAATGCAACTTTCTGCAGACTCTCCCTTGTCGCCTTATGAGTAAGAGTTTCCTTTACTGTCGTTTTTCTTTGTGTTTACCTTAGATACCTTTGTGTGTCAATTAATGGTGTATTTTCATTTAGGGGCTTTACACTACCCAATCCCTTGAAATATATTGATTTTTTCTGCCTAAGAAATTGTTGCCAAACATTTTTATTTCCCTGTCGAAGGAACCTTTTCTCCCTTGATATCCAACTCAGATATCGATTTTGTTTTTTCCTTTTTTTTTTAATTTTGACATCATAATTTGATTGCCTTTTTATAACTTAACAATGATTGACCTATTCCCTGCCATCTCTATGGTGATCTCTATGATTACTACCTCTTCCATTTAAATATTACCCATTGGTGAATTTACCAAATAGTTTCCACGTCAATGGAAGCCTCTGAATTAATTTAAATGTATTTTTCCCTAAGCATATCAATCAAGAAATATTTATTCCCTTCCTTCAAATTTAAATTCGAATTTATCATAATTAAGTGTTGGATTGAGGTCTGGATTGAGTGTCAAATTAAGGTCTGGAACGAGTTCCGGATGGTGTTGCGTTTTGGCAATGTCATTCTTTACAAATTAACAGCTAATCTGTCCACCTGTTCGCTACCACGTCAATGGCAGTCTCACATTTATTTCTACAGTCTAATTTTAATCCTTGGTTCAATGATGGGTAGTTCGTAAGGATTTAATTCATTCAGGGCACATTACTACTGAAATTCTAGAACTAAGAAATTGTGGTCAATTCATTCTTATTGTAAACCATGATTTTGATGGGGACATGTTAACTTCCTTTTATTTCACAACTCATGTTCTTTGAGTTCTTTTTCATTGTCTTTTACGTTAATTTGTTTTATCAGAAATTTTACCGGATCAGGTGCCAGAACAAGTGTTGGATCAAGGGTTGGATTAGATTTCTAGAACTCTGTTGGTTGAGAGATTTGCATGTTATCCTTTTCACTTAGGTTCGGTTCCTTAGTGGACCTGTTGGTTTCTCTTAAATGAAGTTGTGAAGTGTTTGATTTTCCTTTAATCTACGATATGTAGGCTAGTATGTGAAACCTGTGTAGTTCTGAAATATAAGAGATCTTCCTTAGTTCCTTTGAATGAATATGTAAGAGATGGTTGGAATATATATATATATATATATATATATATATATATATATATATATATATATATATATATATATATATATATATATATATATATATAT
>ML821455.1:39988-74395 GCA_009831015.1 Picea engelmannii
TGATCATATTAGCCTTTATACATGGATTGAAGGTTGGTGTAAGTCCTTATTATTGTTTAAATATGATGTTGACCTTCTTTAATAATTTTAATTTTTATGTAATAAAAGGAAGCATTGATTTGGATAGGTAAAGTAGCATTGAATATTCCTATTGCTCAATAAGATTTTGAATATTTTCATGGTTCTTTAAATGGTATGCATGTAGCTTGAATTCTTATTATTGCTAATTATGATTGATTTCTTATAGTTAAAGAGGATACTTAAAGTGGTATTGAATTCAGTATGTGGTGCTTAAGGAAGACATCAAATCTTCTTATGGTATTTTATGATTGGAAGTGTATCTAGTATATGAAGTACTTATGAATTATTAATTAAGATATATCATGTTACTAAGGTTCATGGTTGAGTTACATAGGAGTTGTATTTATTGCAAATGGTGAAAACTTGATTTAATGCTTGACCTGGACTGAGCCTGACTTGACAAGATACTAATGAATATTGAATTATATCTTTGCCCACTCTTAAGATTGTAATTATGATAATGGGGTTCTTATTAATCTTTATGTATTATTTTCTTATTCGAAATTACACTTAAGCATTGCTTGAAAGATTTATTAAGTAGAGTAGATTATTATTTGCACTATGATGAATTGATGATTAAGTATGATGATAAATCTAGTCTTGAATAGTGATGTATGATTGAATTAATGGGATTTAGATGCTTCCTTGTTCCTCAGAAAAGTCGCCAGTTCTGAGACCTTAAATGGTCAAAATCAATCGGATGAATCCTAGACTTGAGCATTGCTTATGTGTCTTGGAGGTCCTAACCATGCAGGATAGGTTGGGCGGGTAGTTTCCTTATGTTATATGGTTGATTGAATAATAATGATGTTTCTTTCAGTTGATTGTGATGAAATTTATTGAGTATTTATTATTTTATTTCGTGACGCATGTCACTTGTCTCAACGTCCGTTGTTTAAAAATATATATATATATTTACCTATTTGTACATCACTAATTGTTGTCATAACAGAGGGACCATTACACATAGCATATACATATAGTATACACTGAGCACAAAATTATACCAACTGAAGATAGAAAGGACACAATTTCTAGTTATATATTCATTCAGTTCGACAACGACCATATGATTCAATTTGGAAGTGCAAATATAATGACAGTTATCATACAAAATTCTAGATCAGGATTGGCAAGTAAATTTATGGTGAACCCTGAGATTTTGATCTGGATTATTTTTGGAACAAAATGAAAGTAGAGATATTACAATGAAATACTCATGAAAAATTCCAAAAATAGAGAGATACAACAATACTTGATTTCTATTAATGAAAGAATTGTAAAGAGACTGTAAAACTACAAAGTGCAAGACTCGCTAGAATGGTGGAAGCTTTATCTCTAAGAAGAGATGTGACGACTATGCTCATTTGCAAGAATATTATTAAAATGAGGCTTTGAAGGATGTTTTATGATAAACATGAATTCCAAAACCCTAGAAATCCAAAAACCTAACACTAGGAGATGAAACACCAAAAGTCATGTGGGTCCCGTTTGGGTAAGTTAGTACATTAACTTCCCTGGATCTTAACTTTTGCATACAATCTTTGTTTTAGGTGCATGATAGCCCGTTGGAAAGGAATTTTTGAGAAATACACAATACACCATCAAAATCTAACTCAATATAAAGTTTGATTGTGGCGAGCCAAAAAAACATTGTTTAGGGCCCCAAAACAGCCCTGGAAGTACAACAAGATGTGTTGACATGAAAACATACAAAATAATCCAGTTGGATTAGGTGGGAGGCTGCCAATATCCACCTGGAAGATGTGTAGGGATTCAAATATCCCTAGAAGTGTATAATCCACAATTACAAAGAAGTACATAAGAACTTGTTGAACTAAAAACTGACAAGAGGAGCCAGTTGGAATAGATGGGTGGCCACCAATATCCACCTAGATCAATATGTTCGAAAACACATGTATTCCAACAAAGGATGAAAACCTTCAGTAACAACTCACACAACCAGATCAAATATCAACACACCGATGTTTTGACGTGGTAAAACCCCTATAGGGAAACATCCACGACCCCAGCCCACACGGCCACTTGGAGCAGTTTATTAATGTAAAAGAAAATGGTTACATAGATATTTTACAAGAGAGTTTCTCATAATCGATCATAGACAAATGACCCTCCATTCTCTTTAAATAGATATCATGGACCAATCAGGTGTTAATCCACAAATCAATGGTTGTTAATATCGAGGAGAGTATGAACTGTTAAATCACTCTATGTAGGGAACATATCGTGACCGTGAGATTTCCTAACTAGAAATGTATACTAATGCATACTAAAGAAACACACTAAGAAACACACTTTTATCTAACGAAACATTAGACCAAGTAGATCTTAAGTAACTCCTAAGTGTCTAAATATCCTAACATCCCCCCTTAAGAACAACTTGGGATAGGATTGAAGGATTTACAATTTTGACACAATAGGAGAAGGAAGGGGGCATTAGATCCAATCCCCCCTTAATGATAACTTCTTGAAATCCTAACATAGATTGAAGTTTGGAAAACTTCGCTTCTGTAAGAGACTTTGTGAAAAAGAGCACTTCAATAACTTGATCATGAATGAGCTTTCTGATAAAGTGGATGTGTAGCTCAATGTGTTTGCTATGCTAATGTTGAAATGGGTATTTGGCGAGCTTGATGGAACTCTGATTGTTGTACCAAAGGTTGATCGGATGCTACTAATGGAATCCAAACTCTAAAAGGAGTTGTCGAAGCCAAAAGGCTTCTTGACTGGCATTTACCGGTGCTCAGTACTCAATTTCTGCTAAAGAAAGTGCAATAGTTTGTTTTTTCTTATAGGCCCAAGTGACAAGTCCTGAACCAAGGTTGAAAACATAAAATGAAGTAGACTTCTGATCATCAGGGTCGTTGACCCAATCTGAATGAGTGAAACCAACCAATAAAGGAGTCCCCCATGAACTGTAATGTATCCCAAACTGAATTGTACCACAAACATAGAGAAGTACCACTTTAGTTGCTTTCCAATGGCTTTCATGGGGTGTTTTCATATACCGAGAAACAATACCAACAACAAAGGAAATATCAGGATGGGTATGAGTCAAGTATAAGGGGATAGCAACTAACTGATGGTACAGGGTGGCATCAACTTCAGGAGAAGTACAGGTGGCAGTAATCTTGACTCCAGACTGGAAGGGAGAAGGGGCTAGTTTACAATCATCCATGTGAAAGCGACGAAGAAGGTCACACTCATACTTAGACTCAAAAATAAAAATTCCTTCATTGGTTTGCAAAACTTGGAGGCCAAGGAAATAGTACAAAAACCCTAACTCTGTCATTTCAAATTTCTTCTTAAGGCTGGTTTTCACATGGTTTAAAAGTTTTGAGTCACTACAAGTAAGGATAAGGTTATCAACATAAAGTACAAGGATTATGAGATGGCTTCCTACTTTCTTGGTATAAATATTAGGATTAGAATGACATCTATAGAATCTAATGTCAATAAGAAAGCTGTCCATTTTGGCATACCAAGCTTCGGGAGCTTTCTTAAGACCATAAATAGATTTCTTAAGGTGACACACAAGGCTAGAGTCATTTTGGACATAGCCAAGAGGTTGTTCCATGTAGATTTATTCTTGCAAATATCCATGCAAGAAGGTGGATTTAACATCCATCTGATGGACCTCCCATTTATGTGAGGCAACAAGTGAAAGAACACGGTGGATGGAATTCATTTTGGCTACAGGGGAAAAGGTTTCATTATAGTCAATTCCTTGAACTTGGGAAAATTATTTGGAAACTAATTGAGCCTTGTGTCTTTAAACATTTCCATATGATGCATACTTAGTTCTATAGACCCATTTACATATGACATTTTTTCTTCCTTTTGGAAGAGGTACAAGATCCCAAGTATCATTTTCCATTAAAGAACGATACTCTTCATTCATTGTTGTATCCCAATCTAGATGACCTAAAGCTTCTGCAAATGTCTCTGGATCATGAGTCTCTGAAACTTTAGCCAAAAGAGAAGAGGCTCGTTGGAACTGTGAACATGTTCGACGCTGATATGAAGGATCACCGACAAGATCACCAATTTCTTCTTATGTTGAACAGACCCATCTAGGAAGCGGTGGAAATGGTGCTGGTTCAGGTTCAAAGGAATCATCTAGAGGAAGGTGAGGAGGTGGAGGTGGATTTCCATCCTCATTGTCATCATCTAAAGAAGAAACCAGAATAGGAACAGAAGAAGGCACAAATGTCGAAGATGAATCACAGGCCGAAGAAGGCACAATCACCGAATTAGGCTCGCAGGCCAAGACATTTTCATCAAATCTAACATCTCTTCTAATAATAATTTCATTACAATGTGGTTGAAGAAGTTTATAACCTTTGACATCTTCAGCATAACCAAAAAATATACACTTCTCACTTTTAGGTTGTAATGCTTTCCTGTTCTCATCAGGAATGTGAGCCCATGCTATACTGTGAAATACACGGAAGTGACTTACATCTGGTATAATTTTAGTGCAATCTTCTTTTGGTGTTATATTTTTAAGAGCCTTTGTGGGAGTGTGATTGACTATGTAATTTGCACAGTTGATTCTTCTGCCCAATACTTTAGACTTAATCCCTTAGATTGGATCATACAATTAGCCATTTGTTTTAATGTGTGGTTATTTCTCTCAGCAACACCATTTTGTTGTGGTGTATATGGAAAAATGTCTTGCATTTGGATGCCCTGTGTAGTGCAATGACTTGTAAAATTATTGGTTACATATTTGCCTCCATTATCTGTTCTTATCTTTTGAATTTGATGTCCAGATTGTTTTTATACAAGGGCCTTGTCGGACAAAAACTTCGCTCTTACGTTTTAATAAGTAAACCCAAGTACATCTGGAAAAATCATCAATGAAAGTTAATAAATACTTGCACCCAGAAAAATAAGGAGAAGAAAGTGGACCACACAAATCACTGTGAAGAATTTGCAAAGGGCTCGAGGCATTCCAAGAGGCATGTTTGTCAAAATTGTCCCGATGATGTTTTTCGAGAACACAACCAGGACAAACACTATCTCTGCATGAAACACGAGGAAGACTAATCACCATCTTTTGATTACATAGTTGTTGCAATGAGCGATAATTTAGATGACCAAACTGCTCATGCCAAATTTTTCTCAAGTCATTGTTATGAGCAACAAAAATTGATGAAAAATATGATGACCCAAAGTTGTCAAACTTATACAACCTGGTAATATCATTAGTAATTCCAATTGCAAGAACATGCTTAGGATATTTTATATCCTTGATTACAACTTGGTGAGGTGAAAACTCTATGGTTTTACCTCGAACTAAATGAGTGATTTGATATACTGATAGAAGGTTACAAGAAAGACTTGGAACACATAATACATCATTGAAATGACCATTATCTACCCGAAATCTTCCAGATCCTACAACACTAATAGATCTATCATCACCAAAAAATATTTTCTTGGTGTTACATTCATTTAGAGTAGAAAATATGTCTTTATCCTTAGCCATATGATAAGATGCTCCAGAATCAATAAACTACTCATCAGAAGAAGAAGTAGAAGTTGTATTGAACGAGAAACCATAACCAGGAAGTGCATGTCCATGAGAAGAAGAAGAAGAAGAAGTAGAATCAATATTGATGCTGTGCTTCTTCATCGTTGCTTATAAAGATGCCATATTCTTGAAACATTTGGACTCATCATGACCATCTTTATCACAAAAGTTGCAATGTCTGTTAGTCTTATTATTTTATATTTTTCTCCTTTGTCACCATTAGGAGCTGAATTTGTTTGAACGGGTTTGGGATCCTTATGTTTCTTGTTGTTTCAGCGAGGATGTTGCTTCTTGGGATACTTGGGTTTATCTTTCTGCTGGGAAACTAAGGCTTTGTTGGAGATACCTGCAATATTGATTACTCCAAGTTGCACAAGCTTATATTCCTCTCTAATCAAAGCATCAAAAAAGGACTCAAGAGTGGTTTTTTGATAAGCTTTCCCTAGATCCTTTCTCATGGCATAAAAGGTATATACAAACACATAATATGAACTACCTAGCTTAGAAAGAATAAGATAGATGCAACGCTCTTCCTCCATTTTTATCTCACATTCTTCACATAAAATTCTGAGTGTTTTAAACTTAGATAGATAGTCTCTAAGGCAAGAAAAATTACTTGGACTTAAGGCAAGTACTTGATTTTCTAACTATTGTGCTTGAATAATATTGATTTTACCAAACACAGATTCAATCTTTTCCCAAGCTTCCTTGGGGTCATCATTTTCTTTAAGGTGGAACCTTAAATTAGGAGAGATGGAAATTCCGATTAGTCCACATTTTTCGTCACTCCTATTAGCCCATTTGAATTTCTTATCGTCATCAATGGGTGTTTTTTCCTTTCCCAAGGTAATTCGGTACAAGCCTTTACTTCTTAATAAATCTTCCATATGAGATTTCCATTGGAAGTAGTTGGTGCTAGTAAAAAAAATATTACTGGAAGAATCCATATTAAATATGTAGATAATATGGATTTAAAAACTGAAACTGATGTTCTAGATAGAAATATCTCGAAAATTTAGGTGGTTTAAAAAAAAACCAGCACCGAAAATAGACTTTGGATGTGAGAGTTATGCCCTTTTTAAAAAAGGCATAAAAGGTAACCAAAGGACCATGTGATGGTGTGAGTTGCTTTATGAAGTGACCCACTTTTATAAAGAGAAGTGGGGATCACTTTTACAATGAAGTTGCTTCATGCAAAATAAACAAGTCTAAAATAAAATATTAAAGCTACTTATAGTGATTCACTTTTATACTTGAAGTGAAATATACTTTACGATTTTAGCATGAACTTTTTCAAAAAAAAAAAGTAACAAAAGAGAGACTTGAACTCAAGACCTCTTACTTAATAAAGAAACTTTTAACCAAATGTTATAACAAAACATATTGTATTGTTTCACAAGAGGATTGTTGTTGCTAAAAAAAAACAAAATTTTGCTTCTCAATCACAACAAGGGTTAGATCTCGGTTAGCTTACCTGGAAGATGCACCTTTTCCTATCTGTTTTTTATTTTCCGAGATCACACAGGGTGCGGAGCAAATAGAATACCCATATCTAAAATAGTAGCAACCCGGAAACAAATAATATAAACCTGAAATAAAACTGAAATAATATTCTGCAAAAATTAAAAAAAATGCGTATTCAGACTTTATACCTCCGGATCTGACTAAAATGGTCGTATCTTGGGCAAACATAAAAGTTTTCGAGTGAAACAAAAAGTGTTCCTAACTATAATGAGTGCTTAGGACGTAATGGAACAATCCTCTTAGCCCATAAATGTACATAAATGAAGGAAAATGGAGATGAGGCAACTCGACTTCACGATCTCGATCTACAACGAGAGAGGGTCTTCAAATAGGTTCTGATACCCTCAAAAACACATTTATTCCAACAAAGGAAGAACACCTTTAGTAACCACTCACAAAACCAGATCAAATATCAACACACCAATTTTTTGACGTGGTAAAACCCCTACGGGGAAACATCCACGGCCCCAACCAACACGACAACTTGGAGAAGTTTATTAATGCAAAAGAAAAATATTACAGAGAGATTTTACAAGAGAGTTTCTCATAATCGATCATTGGAAAATGACCCTCCATTCTCTTTAAATATATATCATGGAATAATTGGGCTTTAATCCATGGATAAATGGTCGTTAATATGGAGGAGAGTATGAACCGTTAGATCACTCTATGCCGGGAACATATCGTGACCGTCAGATTTCCTAAATACAAATACATACTAATGCATACTAAATAAACACACTAAGAAACACACTTTTATCTAACGACACATTAGACCATGTAGATCTTAACTAAATCCTAAGTGTCTAAATATCCTAACACAATCCTCCCCACTTAGGAAGCAATGGTCTCCATTGTGTTGAGTGCCCAAGGAAGAGGGGAAATCATTTTATTAATATGAAGCTTGGTGAGTTGTGTGACTTGTTGGAGAAGTTGTGATGCTTGGTCTATGGAAGATTGTCACAAACCTGTTGCTGGCGAGGTTGGATACGATCCACCAACATGTTGTATCTGGCTTTGAGGGGGATTTTGTAGGCACCATTGTAAGTGAAGAGACAATATCTTCTTTCTCTGTGAAAATCTATTTTTATTGGATAAAAGGTTTTAAGGCTGCAATGGTTGTAGTGGTCTTATGTGCATCCTTTGAATAGATTTTGAAGAGGATGAATTTTGGAGTAGGAGAGATTCCCTTGGGGCACTATTTTCATGGAGCAGTAGTCATAACTACCTCTGGTATCCTATAGAGCTGACCTCCTAGAGTAATAATGACAGTGCAGGGTATAGACTCATAGACAACATGACATCTCCACATATATGGTTGGCCAATTTTTTTTTTATAGACATCAATAGGGGAAACATCACACACTACCTCATCCTTGAAGGTATGGATTCCATAGGAAAAACAACACTGTTGGCTGACATAAAGATATCGTCCTTGGTGAAGACACCCAATGTTGTATGGCTGCGGGGGTGGTGTTGTTGAAAACCCCAACTGTTTGATGACCTTAGATGAGATGAGGTTCTTCTGGATGTCATTATCAACAATGAAATGCAACGTGGTCCCCTTCACCCATATCTGTGAATGGAAGAGGCGCTCCCCCTCTTCAGGATCTACTGATTATTCTGGTTGAATTGTTGTGGTTGCCACAGTAGTAGTGGGGTATATGTCGATGATCTGTCTGTTTTCAATAATTTCTAGATCATATTTCGAATCAAGGTTTGGCTCTGTATCTTTGACCTCGACCACCAATGATTGTTTCAAGCGACATTCATCAGTGTTGTGCCAGGGGATTTTGTGGAAGTCACACCACTTCCCAATGTCATTGTTCATCTTTCCTTTACCCTTCTTTTCCTATGTCTTGGACTAATTTTCTGGAGGATGCTGGTTAGGGTTGTCCTTACCATGCTTTGGTTGTTGCATATTTGCAGACTCAAATTCCCATTTGTTCTGATGCCTAAATTTCTACTCTATTTTGATAACATATCCATAGGCAGCTCCCAATGATGAGATGTTTAGGAAATCCATTTTGGTTTGGATGTACTTATGCAGGGCTCCACGGTATTTTAGAACCATATGTCATTCAGAGTCTTTGATACCCAGGTTGGTGCACAAGTTATGGAAAGTATTTGTGAACAACGACACTATTTGGCTCTTCTCTTTCCACAATGCGGTACATCTCATGTACTGGTCTTCATAGTTATCAACAGGGTAGTACTATTCCTTGACCGCATCCACAAAAAATTCCCAAGTGGGTTCGACCCCATATATTCCATATTCCTCTATGGAAATTTTCTCCCAGTAAGTTTCCCACCAATGTTTGACATGGGGGATATCCTTGAGGAATGTGAAGGTGATATTTTCCCTATCAAAAATTTTTTTGACAGAGAAATAAACTTCTAATAGCTTTAACTATTTTCTAGGGCATCTGCATCTATTTGAACTTCAAATATGGGAATATAAAAATCAAATTGTACCTTGAAGGGAGAGGTTCCTCCAAAATGGCCTCTTGATGAAGATGTGTCTGTTTCTATCGATAGGTGTTGAAGGATGTGTGAAAAATTCTCCATCATTTTGTCCCTTTATCGTGTGAGAGCTTACTCAAGCAACAAGTTAATAGAATCTTCTGCTCCACCTTTTTTATTTTCTACCACCATCGAGGGTTTATTGGGCATGCGAGAGTGATTATCGTCAAGAGAGACAAGCTCAAGACCCAACTGGCTATACTTAGACCTCGTTGGGGACATGTGTTGAAAAACGATCAAGAGCATCCTGCTCTGATACCACTGATCCATATTATTTTTGGAACGAAATGAAATAAGATATATTACAATGAAATACTCATGAAAATTGCGAGAAATAGAGAGATACAAATACTTGATTTCTATTAATGAAAGAATTGTAAATAGATTGTAAAAATACAGAGTGCAAGACTCGCTAGAATGGTGGAAGATTTATCTCTGAGAAGAGATGTGACAGTTACACTCATTTGAAAGAAGATCATTACAATGAGGTTCTAAAGGCCTTTTTATGATAAACATAAATGCAAAAACCCTAGACATCCAAAAACCTAACCCTAGGAGATGAAACGCCAAAATTCATGTGGGCCCCGTTTGGGTAAGTTAGTACATAAACTTCCCGAGGTCGTAACTTTTGCATATGATCTTCGTTTTAGGCATGTGATAGCCCGTTGGAAAGGTATTTTTGAGAACTACGCATTACACCATCAAGATATGAATTTGTCTATAATTTGACTATGGTGAGCCAAAAAAACACTTTTTAGGGCCCCAAAACAGCCCTGGAAGTACAACAAGATGTGCTGACATGAAAACATACAAAATAATCCAGTTGGATTAGGTGGGAGGCCACCAGTATCCACCTGGAATATGTGTAGGTATTCAAACATCCCCAGAAGTGTAGACTCCACAATCACAAAGAAGTACAAAAGAACGTGTTGAACTAAAAGATGACAAGAGGAGCCAGTTGGAATAGGTGGGTGGCCACCAATATGCACCTAAATTAGATTTGTATCCAACATCCAATCCAAATGTAGTGATCTTAACGGACTTCAAGTCCCCAAGATTTTAAGCTAAATTTGTTACATAGACACACATCATTTTCTAGGTTTTTGGAAATGCATTTGACAACGAGCATTCAAGGTTCTTGTCTCCATAAATTCAAATAAATACATTGTGATTAGGATGAGGCACCAATTCTGAATTTACCAAGTAACGAATGCCTCGACCATACAGACTCTAAACTTAGGAATTATAAATTAAATTTGGCAGCGATATGACAGTTTAGTTCCAGAAAATTGTATCTAATTATGCAACAACTAAATAAAAATCGATCCCAATGTATGAATTAAATTTTCAACTAATAAGAAATTCAAATTTTGGAAATTGTAAAATAAATTTACAGTGATCCATCAAATTCTACATTCTAGATTTTCAAACTTGACACCGGCCCTACGAATTTCCTAATTCAAAATTGAAATAAGTTTACAAGGACATGACAAGTTCTGGTTTCGATTTGCAATAAAATTTACAAGACCAAATGTAAAGTATTCCCATTGATCTATGATCTGAAGAGAATTTGTCAAGTGTCTAATTGTAATTTGGCAAGATTCGTTTAAAAAATCGATTGAAACTTCAATAATTGTAAAAATGGTGTTGATAACAACTACTACTAATTTATATATAAAACCAAACATATTAACAAATGTATCCAACATCCGGAACTAACTTCTGACCATGCATAAATTCATTCCTCGGGACTATCATTCGTCCGAAAATTAAAATAACCAGAATATCTACATTACTAATGAAAACATGTACATTCGACCACGATTTTACTCAAAAGTTGGTTTAACCAATAATTTACCATGAGGAACTTCAATTGTTCTATAATTCGAATTCATTCACAAGTTTACATATTGAATATAATCCGTACATGATTGCAACAAATAATATTCTACAACATGAGAAATTTAGCACAAAATACCATAACCAAAGAAGTGTCAAATTTTTTATGGTGATCTTCAATTGGAGTCGCATACTTGCGTAATGTCACTCTTCTTGGTTTCTCAATACAATACTTCACCAATACTCCCAACCAACGCTAGGGGTATTCTTCTTCCCCCTTGTCCCCCCGAGCCGCAAAGGGGCCAAGCACAAAACCATAATGCAATAGCTCTCAAGATTTCCTTGCAAGGAAGATCTTCCACTCTTTCTCAAGATTGAATTCCCAACTCTAACAAGTAAAACAAAGTCAAACCAAACTTTGGAAACATAACATTATTATCCAAAAATGAGATCCACTCCCCTTCTACCCCAATTCTTTTATAAGTAATTTCTCAATGACACTTGTCCAGATGCATAAGTAATTAACTTTTTAATTAATTTAATTAGTATTATTCACCCACACACTTGTCACACTCTCCCCAAGTTGCACAAGTAAATACCCTTTTTATTTTTATTTTAAAAATCCATTTTCCTCACATTCCCCAATGTGTTCCTATTTTCACTCCTATATGTCCCTTTGTTCCCCAAATTCTCATTTAATGAGTGTCTCCTAACTAGATCTTAGTTAGAGTTGGATTAGGAGTCTTCATCTAGTTAGACTTAGTGGTAGTTTGACTTAAGATGTTATTCTATGTGTACACTTATTCTCTCAAGTTTTAATTTCTTTCTATTTTAAAAATCCTTTTTATTTATTTCATGCACACATGTGCATTTTATCCAACCTTTAAATTTTATTCACCTTTTTCCTAGAGTTTGAGTTTATCTCAATTATTTTAATTTATTTAATATCTTTAATTAGTCCCTTAATTAAACTTAGACTTAGTCTTAGACTCTTGCTAGGCTTATAATTTTATAATTTACTGACTAATTAATTATTTTATTCTAACAAGGCCTAACCATTTCAATGTTTTCTAGGCCACCTAGATTTATTGACTCAAGTTATTTATTTTTTTTCGTGATGTGCCCTTCAAGGCGCACCTCAGTTATCCAAGAGTGATACTCATCTTTGAATGGTTTTGGAAGTTTTTCCAACCCTTTGAGTCAACACTCCACTTGTTCGACCTTGTGAGAGACTAAGGGCTTCTAAGGAATAAGGATTATGCCTTATTGCATGCCCTTTAGATTTCCTCGTTAGCGACTATCTCAGTCTGCCCTCATGGCATCGTGCACCTCATGAACTAGGTAATATTTAACCTACAGTTTGGGTCACGACGAGAGTGCTAGTAGGCTTTGATAGGGACGTTGCCACACCTCTCCCTCAAAAGTTTGGTTTTTGTGGGTGATACCTTTACTCCTTATGTGATTCGGTTCAACAAGCATCGTCAAGCTTGCATCCATTGACAAAAATAGTGTCAATAATACATATACATAAATCATACTGTAATCAATCATATATCACATGTGCGTAAAATGAAATACTCAATCGAAATACAATCCACTCCCTGACTCAATCCAGAGTCCAAGGAAGTCCATTGATGCCATCAACATCCATAACCTGTCATTTGTCCTACACACTCCGGAGAACTCGCCAATAATATATGTTAATACATATATATTTGAAAGAAACAATGAATTACAATACATCATCAACATCATATATAACTCATAATCGAAACACAATCATAATGTACTATAGCCAAATCACTTGCATGCAAGTGTCCTCAAACAATAATTCAATATAAGTGTGATAAGTAGTACGGGATGTTACATACACCCCCCCTCTTGTTTTAAACTTCATCCTGAAGTTTGTACAATATATAAATGCAAGTAAATAAATGTATCTAACATAGATCTACATATCTAATCTATTGAACAAATAAGAAAATTGTTGACGCATCTCATATGTGTCCTCCCATGTAGCCGAGTGTGGATTATAGTTGTCCCATTGGACCTTGACCTGATTGACTATTCGATGTCATAGATGTCGAGTGTGACGGTACAAAATTTGGATTAGTTGCACCATGAGAGAACTGTCATCTGAAAACTACAAATAACTCATGACAATAACATGTGATAGATCACTAATATAATGTCGTAAAACAAATACATGAAATACATCATGCATACACCTCAAAGAATCAAGAAAGGCTAGTCAATAAGCCAGGGGTCCTTTATTTTCTACAACCTCAAAAGGTCCTACAAACCTAGGAGATATTTTATCACCCTTTCCAAACTTAATCTAACTTTTATGTAGTTTCACCCGCAAGAAAACTCTTTTGCCAACCTCATATTTGCGGTTAATGTGATGCACATACACATAAATCTTCTGTTGATCTTACGATTATTTAATACTTTGTCTTATCGATTGCATCTATTCTTCCATTTCTTGGATCACTTCCGGTCCCACTAGGACCCTATCCTCAAGTCAAACCCAACTCAATGACGTCTGACATGGTCGCTTGTAAAGAAACTCAAACAGTACCGTCTTAATCATACTCTGGTAACTATTGTTGTATGAAAACTCTACCAATGGCAATAAGTCCTCCCAACATTTATGTTGATCCATTACATACATACGCAACATATCCTCCAAAATCTGGTTCATTCTTTCTGTTTATCCGTCTGTCTCTGGGTGATATGTTGTACTAAAATTCAATTGTGTTCCCAATGCCTCTTGGAAAATGATCCAAAATCATCTTGTAAACACTGATCCATGATTGGATATGATATTTCTTGGTACTCCATGTAACCTCACAATCTCACTAACAAATTCTCTAGCTATGTTTGGTGCCTGATACGTCGTACACACTATAATAAAGTGTGTACTCTTAATCAGATTGTCAACTACCACAAAAATTGAATCGTGCCTCCTTTCCATCAGTGGAAATCCAACAATAAAATCCATCGAAATGACCTCCCATTTCGAATCAGGAATAACGTGTGGTTGTAACAATCCTGCTAGACGTCTATGTTCAACCTTCACTTGCTGACACTCTAGAGATCTCGCCACATGACTAACTATGTCCTATTTCATTCCTTTCTAGAAGAATAAAGGCTTAAGGTCTTCCTTCATCTTCATGACTTCGGGATGAGCCATGTAAAATGTTTGATGAGCTTCACTTAAGATCAAGCTTCTTAATTTGTCATTATGCGGTACGTAAATTCTGTTGTTATATCTCAGCAATCCGTTGTTGTCCAATGAATAACCTTCAAACTTCGGTACCGTCATGGTATCTTGTCAGGTATTAGCCTTAACTTCCTTGTACCAATCATCGTCAATCTGTAGATATAGAATCTTTTCTCATAGATTCATCTTAAGAGGTATTATCGATAATATGTATGGTCTCTGACTCAATGCATCTACTGCTATTTTCACCATTCCTTTAATGTAATTAATATCAAAGTCATATTCACTAAGTAATTCTGACCAACGCCTCTATCACGTGTTCAAGTCACTCTGATTAAATATATGCTACAATCCACAATGATCTGTCTTTAATTCATTTTTTTGTCCAATCAGATGATGTCTCCATACTCTCAAGGAATATACGATTGCTAATAACTCCAAGTCGTGGGTTGAGTAGTTTTATTCATGCCTTCTCAATTTCCTTGAAATGTAATCGATCACTCGATCGTCTTGCATCAAAACTTCACCTAAAACATCCTCAGATGTGTCCATGCATAGTAAGAATTCTTTTTCCATGTTCGAGGCCTTCAGTATCAATGATGTCGTTAAAAAATATTTAAGCTTTTGAAATGATTCCATGCATTTCTTTGTCCATACAAAATTCTTGTTTTTCTTCTGCAATTCTGTGATTGGATTTGCTATCTTCGAAAAACCTTCGACAAATCGTCAATAATATCCTGCTAAAACAATAAATCTACATACCTCTTGTACGTTCATCAGTGATGGAAATTCCATAATATCCTCTACTTTTGTTGGATCCACAACGAAACCTTTTATAGATATGATATGTCCCAAGTAATGAATCTTTGATTGTTAAAAAGAACATTTTGATAGATTCTCGTACAATTTGTTTTCTCTTAGACATTGTAGAACCAATCTCAAGTGTTCGTCATGCTCTTCTTTCGTCTAAGAATAAATCAACATGTCATCAATAAATACTTGAAAAAACTTGTCGAAGTATTCATGGAACACCCCATTCATCAAACTCATAAATACCCTTGGGTCGTTCATCAAATCGAGTGGTAAAAATGTAAACTCATAGTGTATGATTCTCATCTTAAATGTGGTCTTAGGGATATATTCTTCATTCATCTGTAATTTATGATATCCCAATCTAAAGTCAATCTTCAAAAACATGGTTGCTCCCTTCATCTGATCAAATAAATCATCTATTCTTGGCGACGGATACGCGTTCTTGAACGTCGCTTTGTTCAATTGATGATAGTCAATACAAAGTCTCCATGATCCATCCTTATTTCTCACAAAAAGAACGGACGCACCCCACAAAGATACGCCGGGACGTATAAGTCCAAAATCCAATAATTCCTTCAATTACATTTTCAACTCCTGCAATTCCGATGTTGACATATGGTACAGATTTCTCGCAATAGGTTCAGTTCTGGGTTTCATATCTATGGTAAACTCCAATTCTCTTTTTGGCAGAAAACCTGCTAATTCTTCAAGAAAGACATCGACAAACTCTTGTACTACAAGAAGGTTTTCTAATCCTTCCTCCTCACCCTTTTCATTTAGCGCTAAGATTTCATATAACTTGCATCCTTTGTGCATACTCTTCTACAATTATAGGGAAGAAATAAACCTTAGAGACACCCCCTGGTTTCTTCGTACAATCACTCTACTCTACCCCAAATCATCCATCAAACTTAACCGTTTCTCCTTGTATTTAAGTATTGCATCTTGCAATTCCAACTAGTCCATGCAAATCATTATGTCGTAAGATCCTAATATCGTGACATAAAGGTTGGACTTTGTTAAAAAATCACCCAAGTTAATGCTACAGTCCATAAAATTTCCTCCAACTTTATGTTTGGCTCCCAATACCATTTCTACGTATCTGAACTCGTCTTGCTGGACTCCATTTACCTTAATTCTCTTAAGCGTTGCACTAGAAATACATCTCTCTGTAGAGCCTATATCTATCAAAATACAAAAATTTTGATCGATGATCGTACCTGACATCTTGAGCATAGTGGAATGGTGCTCAACCTAGTGGTTGTTCACCACTACATGTATCTTGTGCACCTTTTCCAAATCTCCAACTGTAGTGGGTCCTGATGACGTAGCCACTTTGTCCTTCTCAATCAGACAATCCCATTTCTAATGTGGCTCCTCACATGTCTAACATCCAATCTTCTATCCAATGCTCCTTGTCTCCAAAGTAGAAACTGTTTGTATAACAGTTTGTGATTGTGGTGTGTTCTGTTGAACAATCCTAAATTGTTTTTTCTACACCAGACGACGTTGATGTTGTTGTTGTGGTGCTTTTTAAGGAGTCCTCTACTGAGGAGTCTTTCGTCTCAGTGTCGAGAACATAGGTCCTCTGGGCATATCTTGTTTCCCATAATTTTTTCTAGATGGTGTCTAAAGTTGTTGTGCTCCCGGTGTCATCTGTCCAGTCTATCTAGAAGGAGTCTTGCCCTGACTGCCACTGTTCAACTCTTCCTATTAAATGAGGGCCTTATGAACTACATCACGTAATGTATGAGGCATTAAGATCTTCACTTTCGAGCGAATGTTGAATGTAAGGCCAAACAAAAACTTGTTGACCTTTAACTTCTTTGTGTTCATATGTGGAGCATATCTAAGTAGCTCCATGAACTTGGCCTCACACTCCGGTATCATACGACTACCCTATCGTAAGGTGTTGAACTTATTAATCTGACACTCAATGAATTCATCAGACAAGTACCTCTCTTAGAATAGTTCCTCGAACAATTCCTGTGACATGTCTTCAACGACCATGTTTAGTTGAGGTAGGAGTGTCTTCCACCAAAGTAGAGCACTCCCTTTCAGTTGAAAGACCGCCATGTGGAATTTCATTTTGGAGGTGTAATCACGAAGTGTGAAGTATATCTCCATGTTATCCAATGATTCCTCGATGGATAAGCCGTCCGTGGCACCCTAGAACTCAAGAAATTTCACTTTCTCGAGTTCTCTATGTATACTACTACTACTAGATGGAGTGCGTTGTGAATCCTCATTAGGCACATATGCTCTACCATCATCTCGATCCAGGTAGTTGATCAACACCTCTGACATCCTCTGGAAGGATCTCATCATACCTACCACATCTCCCACAACAACCTTCTCCTACTCAGTAGTCTCCTCATCTCCATGATGGTTAGATCCCTTTGGCATGGATACAACCGGAGGAGGCACACCTCTTCCTCCTGCACCACAACGTCTACTTCCCCTGTATCCTCTAACCATGATTACTTGCATGGAAAATTTAAAATCAATTAGTGATACATCTTTAATCATTTAATTTAACACAATGGAAGCTGTAACAGTCCAATGTCACAGGGTTGAACCCACTCTGATACCATATGTAACGACCTCTCCGTTAAGGCATAAATGTGAGTAGATATTAGTGGTATTTTTTTTTCTTTTAAATCATTAATTACGACATGTGTTAGGCAAAAATGACATACACAATATTAATATTCTATTCTCATCTATCTCTGCGCAAAAAGATTCAAATACAACATCGTTGTTATTCATATATCAACCATATCAAATAAATATAACAAGAGATATCTACCCGTCCAACCTACCCTACAAGGTTAGAACCTATAAGACACATAATCAATACTCAAGTCTAGGATTCATCCGATTGATTTTGACCATTTAAGGTCTCAGGCTTGGCGACTGTTCTAAGGAACATGTAAGTATCTAATTCTCTTAACCAACTCTAACCTAGACTCAGGACTAGATTTGATAGTGAGGTTCTTGATCACAATGCAACCAAATTCATTCAATAGTTCATTATACTAGTACAAATTCGTTAAACATCATACAAATTGCACTATAAGAAACTACTCTATTAATTGGTTAAAATTCATTACAAAAACATCATTATTACCAAGTACATGTTAGTATTACGATCCACTTTGTAAAATCAACATTTAACAATTCATCATGGATAATTGTAACATACCCTTAGTTAAGACATAAATGTAAGTGATTACAATAGAGATGTTTTTTTTTAACCATAACATTGGTTAGGATAAGTGTTACACTTAAATAACATACATCAATATTCACATATTTATTTCTCAACTATTTCTCTACATCTCAAGATTCAGAAACATCATCAATGTTATTCATAGATTAACTACATCCCATAAAGATAACAAAATATTTCTAACCACCCAACCTACCCTGCAAGGTTAGGACCTCCAAGACACATAATCAACACTCAATTCTAGGATTCATCCTATTTATTTTGACCATTTAAGGTCTCAGGACTGGCGACTGTTTTGAAGAACAAGGAGATATCTAATTCCAAAACTCCAATCCTATTCTAAAGTGCAAGACTAGAATCAACAACCATATTAACTATAATTCCTTCAAGGAACAAAGAATAATCTACTATGCTCAATCAATTATTTAAGCAACACTCATGTGCAATTGTGTAACATACCATTTTAAAGTACAAAAATAGTCAATAAAAAGAACCAGTATTAGAAAAACCACAAGATAAGATTTAATTTAATCATTTTACCATTCATCTAGAATCAATACCCCATAATAATGATAATAATATTTTTTTTATTTCAATAGCACATAAAATCAAGGCACATAATAATTCTTGTAGCAAGGTTATATTATCTTACACCCATTAGATTAAGTTCTACATTTATGTCAATTGCAACTTTTATCACTATTTATTTCTCATCTAATAAGGATAAGAATTAAAACACATTTATTCCATACTAGATCCTTGAATAATTTAATTACTTCATTCTCTATAACTAAACTTGCAAAGAGAAAGGTTCCAATAATAATTACTACATACTATAATTCCATAAAAAAGTTAGTATAGTCATAACATTATCATAATTACCACCAATTTCTTCAAAATATTTACTCTATGATCCACTATATAATTATGTATATAGTCTAAGGATGCATTCAAGTATTTACTCAAATATATATATATATATATATATATATATATATATGAACATAAATATCTATTCTATTAGAGTCACAAAAGAATAACGGAATCCTTACCAAACAAAGATTAACGATTTCTCTCGGATCCTAGGTTATAAAATATATATAGGCACAAGGGATTTGGAAGGTTAATAATGTACAACACGATTCCATATAACTGTTCACAATGTCTTGTCAACGAGGGGTTGGAAGCAAATTTGTTGAAAATGAAAGCAGAGTAAAACAATGGGAAAATTTTTGTAATCGCCCAGGAAAAACTTTTCAATGAATTAACCAGAGTTGTACGAAATTAGTCAAGTTATATTTATTAAAACTTTCCATTCTCGGTGTAGTTCGAATATTAGATTTCCAATGTTTTGATATAAAAATAAAAATAAGATATTTAATTTTCACATTGAACGGGGTTGGCTTCAATAGCCATTTCATTTCTGAAGGATCGTTCCATCCAAATAGGTTAAATTGTCAACACAACGAGTAATTCAATTATTACGGCTGGTACATACGCTACCATTCTTTACACCAATTAGATTAACAACACACCATTAATTTTAAAAACTATATCCATCCATTTTCTCTCTCTCTATATATATGATTTACTATAATTAACAATCACCCACATTTTCTAATCACTATCGTCAACAGAATAGCATATACATTTTATTAGTTCTTTCATTTAATTGATAATTAGCATAACTATGAACTTGTGTATACTAGTTCTGGATTGCAAATATGATCAAGTCTTAAAGCAGTCTCGTAAGAATAATTGTCAATTAGCATAGATATGATGAAAACATTCACAATATATTTCATAAAATATATTTAACTAACATCAGTTTTCAACGTATAAGTTGAGGTCTAACTATCAACAATTTTAAATATTAAATACTGTAACCAAATTTCATTGCTTCCGATGGTCATCTTCAATCCAAAGCTTGCACAATAATTCTACTTTCTTGTCAATCCAGAGACTTTACTGGTACTTCCCAGCCAACGCTAAGGGTACTCTTCTCCCCCCTTAACCCCTCGAGCCGCAAAGGGGCCACACATAAGAAACCAGAACACAATAGCTCCAAAGCTTGTCTCACAAGGAAGAGCTTCCACTCTTTCTCAAGCTTGAAATCCCAAATATCACAAGTAAGAAACAACCAAACAAATTTTGGCAGCATAACAATACTAAGGAAAGAGAGCCCTTCTTCCCTCCTACATTATTTGTTTTCTAGAAAATCCCTCACTGAAACATGCCCTCATGCACAATAATTAACTTTTTAAATTAATTTAATGATGTTTATTCACTCACACACTTGTCACACTCTCCCCAAGTTGCACAAGTAATTACATTTTTTATTTTATTTAAAAATCCATTTTCCCTCACATTCCTTAATGTGTTCCTATTTTTGCTCTTAGTTGTCCCTTTGTTCCCCAAATTCTCATTTAATGAGTGTCCCCTAATTAGATCTTAGTTAGAGTTGGTTTATGAGTCTTCTTTTAGTTAGACTCGGTGGTAATTTGACTCAAGATGCTATCCTATGTGTACACCTATTATCTCATGTTTTAATTTCTTTTTATTTTAAAAATATCTTTATTATTTTCATGCACACATGTGCATTTTACCCAAACTCTAATTTTTTTCACCTTTTCCCCTAGAGTTTGATTTTAACTCAAATATTTTAACTTATTTCATATTTTAATTAATTCTTTATTTAAATTTAGACTTAGACTTAGTCTAGATTTAGGCTTAGACTCATGTTAGGCTTGTAGTTTATAATTTATTGATCAATTAATACTATGTTGTAACAAGGTCTGAATACTTCATTAAGTTCTCTAAGCCATCTATATTTCTTGACTCATGTCTTAATTATGTGAGGTGCCCTTCAAGACACACCTTCGTGCTCCAAGGGTGCCACACACCTTTGACTAGTTTTGGAAGTTTGTCCAACCCTTGGAGTCAACACTCCATCATGTGCTCGATTCATTGCATATTTAATCTTCTAGAATAGCTTAGATAGTCTCTTAAAATTGATATCTTAAAATCCTAATTACCAAATCAGACCTTATGAATGCTCTTTAAAGTTTATTCCTTTTTATTTGGGATGTTATTATTATTTATGTAAATATGGAAATTGCGTGAAAGAGGATAAAAAATAGATTTGCATAACCCCAAGTCTACATTTAAAGAATAACTATCATAGACTTGGTACTAATCTCATAAGCTAGAAATATTTGGTCAAGTTTATCTTCTTTTTCTAGTTGTGAAATCATCCTTAAGTTGGTTTTATTTGCATATATCTCTCACTTAAGGAGATACTTGATAAATTCAAAGTAAATTCTTGCTAAACCCTAAACTAAATTTATCTCTTGATTCAAGTTATTCTTGTTGTTGCATATTATTTATTTATTGTGGACTTGTTTCAAGCAAATTGGGTTGTTGTTTCATTAAATATCATAAAACCCTAATTCATAATTGAAGATGTCTTTATTTAAAAAACTTAATCAATATTTCTTGGATTAATAGCTCTCTAATCTCAGATTTGGAATTTACATAAATCAATGCATAAAACAAATTTGGAGATCAAGGACAAGCCATGTTTCACCTTGGACTCTCCCTCCATTAAGAACATATTGATTTTCTCTTAATGTCACATTATTTAAGGTCAGTTTGTGTTGTAATATTGCATCTCTTGTGGTTTCATTGAACTAGAAGTCGTTTATATTTCCAATTACATTTCCTAAGTGGTTGGTAGTTCGCTTCTTCAAAGTTATTATATCTTGGGATGTTAATCAACATATTGCAAGTCTGGATTATCTTTATTGCACACATGCTAAATCAGATTTGGAGATTGATCCACTTGTTTCTAACTCACACAAGAATCTAAGTGGATTTTAGTAGTTTATTCTCTTTCTCTCTCTTGAATATTCTTCTTAAAGAATTAAGTCATTAAGTTAATGGAATCCTTTGCATTATGAGTTATATTTTTGTGTGGATTCAATCATCTCATTGAATTAAATCTTTGTTTACCTTGGATAAACCATAATCAAGATTGGCTTAAGCTCTCTTAACAAAAGAATATATCAAAGGGATATTGTAAGGCCTTCTATAAGAAGGGTGCACAAAACCTTTGCTTGATCAATGTGTATGAAGGAAAGTCATGGAATTTGGGGTTGCTAAGGTGACTTGGATGGGCACACACACTTGCGGTTGGGTAGGATGTGTGAAGAGATGGCTAGTTTGGATGCACTGTGATGAGGGTGGACTTGGCTAAGTGACTTGCGGAGGTGAGCCAAGACTAATATGGTTGGGAGGATTGCATTTGGGGTTCACAATGGGCGATATTGGTCCCTTGTGGGACACAACACTTTAGATCATGACCAATGGGCATGCTCACCATGTAGGCATCTTGGGTACGCTACCTTTGGGTACCTTATGTGGATGAATTGAGGTGAGGCCAACTCATGTGATGGGAAATTTGGGGTCATGACCTAACCATTGAAGCAACAATGGGCGCATTGCGGAAAAGTGTTCTGCACGATAGAGTGACTTGGTGAGTCGGATCAACGTCACCCAAGGGACTCAATGTCACCCAAGGGACTCAATGGTTCAACATGAAGCAACGTGACAGTTCGGTGAGGAGGGTTGTGAGATAGGATGAACCAAGGAAACACACAACACTTGGGAAAGATCAACACCAAGAATTCTGAGGTGAGTTTAGGCATAGAGGTGAGCTCCTCCCCAAGGGGCCAAGTCGCATCATCTTGGACGACTTGTGTTTCCTTATGGAGCTAGAGTAGATAGAGTTGGACAAGTTCTCTTTGGGTCAAGTTCGACTGAATTGATGATCTTTGTAACACACATGACCCCCTATTTCTCCTTAGGCTAGTGGGATATTCAATTTTCCTATCTTTTCTCAGGGTAAGTATTCAGTTTTACTCTCCCTTGTTTCAGTTCATCACTATTTAACTAAGGACTTCTCTTATCACAATATTTACTGTGTTAAATATTTCTTGTTTGACCCCAAAATTGCTAACGAAATCCCTCTACAGAGTTTGTTGCAATGACTAGGGAGATATATTCCCTCAATCATATTATTAGAATTAATTATCACCACCAAATCAATGATCTATAGTGATTTATATTCCTCTCCATTAGAAAACCAGGTTATCTGGGTTAATTCCCATCCTGATAGCTCCTTTCCGATGGGATAGTTCGAACAGATCAAATGACTCTCGTACTTGCATACTAATGACTATGATATGATCATTCCTTCTACTAGCTCGACAGTTACCACTTGTCTCAACACCTTTCCCCAAGCTTCGTCTAAGTGGTACCCAACAATCTATGACTAGGATAATATCATGCATCAACTCGCAAATTGATGACTCTTGTTTTCTCTTGGAGTCCCTCACCATCGGAACACATTTGATGTAGTGCCACAAACCACTCTGACGACTTGCACTCCAATGGATCTGACGATCCTCGTTCTGTTCATATGATGGTTAGGGTTCTGTCATGGTTTACAACTGCACGACAATTAAGGTTCCTAAGCCTGCCTCCTTGGATCTGGTCATATGGGATCCAATGATTGAGATATTATGGGAGACATCTTGATGGATTGATGATCCTCAGAATTCCAAATTTTTAGTCTCTCATCTCATATCCTCTTTCCAGTCCTCCGACAACCCTCCTTCTGAAAAAATTATAAATGGCATCAATGGTCCATAATTCACCATTACCACTCTTTTGATAATTCAATGGTCCTCATTGAATTTAAGTCATCCTCATTGGAGTCCCTCTTCAACCTTATACTAGGTCACTCTGATGGTAGCGTTGTTTGACCAATAGTCAGGATCTCTCCTCTATGTCAAATCGAAGGTCATAAATAATCTTGACCTAAAAATTAGGTTTTCTTCTAAGTGACAGTTCAATTCAGGACTTAATCATTTGAGGTCTCTTTAGGCTTATTCTATAATACCTTACCAGACTTCCTTCAACTCTATGTTCCACGACCATCATAGGATAAGGTAATTTGGCTCCAAAAATTAGATGAAGATTTGTAGATTTTGCAAAATTTCCATTTCAAGCAGGGATTTTTGTTGGACTTTAAGGCTCCCTAGATACACAAAGATCCTTCTGAGGCATCTCGGAATTTCACTACCAATTTCCCAGTGAAATTTTTCATATCTTGCAAGCCTTCCATTCAAAAGGCTTGCAATTTCCACGGGGATACACTATGTGTTAACAATACTTACTGGGTTATTCATATTTACCAGGTCATTATTGAAAGAAATTATGCATATCCCAGTTTACTCAGGAATTCAACCATTCCTTCATTCATTCAAATTTATCATAAAACCACAAAAAAACATATTGTCATCATTAAACATAAATCAAACATGTAAGGTTAAAACACTTATATGTTTTGTGAAATATCAAACCAACCAATTTACTGAGAGAGGAAGCCTTTCCTCCCAACCGTAGAATATGTTGCAGTATTCCTTCCTACAACATGCCACCCCCATGATAGGTCATGATATCACAAGGGGATTGATCCAGTTGACTTCCCAATCATACAAATGGTTTAGGCAGATCACTCTCCCTCACTCCACTCAAAACAACAGAAGTCATGCTCTTCCAACTGAGCTCCAGACTTCCACTAGTTTATCAAGCACCTTTACAACTATATTTCCTCTACACAATATATTCCCTTATTTGTTATATAATCCCTCAATGACCTCCCCTTACCAGTGTTAGTTTCTTTCCAATAGGCACCAAACCATGGTCCTCTATTGTTCCAATATGGATCTAGGTCTTATCTGTTATAGGGTGGCCATTAATTCCTTGGGAAAGATTATATTTTCTTCAAAATAGCTTCATGATTCCCTTTGTTGCTCAGAGCAATGTGTGTGAGTATCCTCCTCACCACTTCAACTATATATGAGTCTACAACTCACTATGTTGTTTGTGGTTCCCGGTGAGAACCCGTCTTCAACTTCTCAATTGTTGAAATATCTTCTTGGGCATGTTCTCCTTTTTCCTTTGTTGTGTTCTCCCTCTTCCTTTCTTTTCTTGTGTATGCTAGTATCTATTTGTTATCTCCCTTTGGTGATTTTTTGTCACCTTTGGTCTCTTCTTCCATGCTTTTCCTTGGGATTCCCATGATTGTTTTGAGACACAACCTTCAATCAAGGACTCAAAATCGAAGGGGAAATCCAACGGTTTCCTTCTTTAAGTTTCAAATTCACTCTTTGATTCCACCAAACATAAAATCTACCAACAATTATAATTTCTTCAACCACCAATATTGCTCTCATTAACTGATCACATTTCTCTATGTAGATGTAAGTATGTTGGCAGGTGATGTATTCAATTTTTTAGGTGTATGTTGGAATGTTGAGAAAGATTCCTATTTTCTTCATTGAAATTTCTCCATCCCACCTCACCAATTTCACTTCACCAATCCCACTTGTGATATCATGGCCAATACTCAATGAATTTTACTTAATCAATTGTCTAATGTTTTATATTAATCAACAACACAATTACATGTTTTTTAATCACATTATATGAATTCTTAACATAATTACAATCATGAGGGGAAAACAGGGAATCACATTCCACCCCCCCCTTAAAGAAACATCATCCTCGGTGTTTAAAACACTATATATATAAAGTTATACATGAAAAAAAAATGGGTATGCCATTTTCATGGAATCTTCCAGCTCCCATGTAGCCTCATCTACTCCAAAGTTCTTCCTTTTCACCTTTACCTGCACGATGGATCAGTTCCGGAGCAACGCTTCTCTGATGTACAAGATGTATTGAGGTTCGCGCTAGAATTCTCCCTCTAGTTCCACCTGTATCACAGTCCAATAAATAACATGATTAGAATCATGAACATATTTATTTAATAAAGATACATGGAACACATTATGATCTCTAACAGTAGGTGGTAGGGAAAGTCTATATGTTATTGGTCCCACTCCTTCTAGGACTTCAAATGGTCCATAGTAGTGGGGTGATAACTTAGCATAAGTCCCCATCATTGGAGAAATCCTCTTGGTTTTCACCCTGATATGCACATGATCTCCCTCCCTGAACACTTTATGACTCCTTTTGTTCTTTGCATAGCTCTTTTGTATATCCTGGGCTACTTTCAAGTTCTACATTATCTTGATCATAGCCTGCTCCATTTCCTACAACATTTTTTCTCCAAGTTTGATCTTGTCCACTGGACTATCCCAACTAATTGGAAATTTCCACTTCCTACCATAGACAACCTCAAATGGGCTCATCTTCAATTATTCTTGATAACCATTGTTATAGGAAAACTCTACCAAGAGTAGATATTCTTCCCATTTCTTGGGTTGATGCATATCATGCATCCTCAACATGTCCTCTAGAACTTTATTCACTCTTTCGATCTAACCATTTTTTGAGGACAGTAGATCATGATAAATGTGTTCCCAAGCCCGCAAACAAGATTTTCCAAAAACTTGAAGTGAACTTAGCATCTTTGTTTGAGATTATGATCTTAGGTAAACTATGCAATCCAACTATTTCCTTCATAAAAACATCAACAAAATCTATAGCTTTGAAAGTAGATTTGATAGGAATAAAGTGAGCTTGCTTGCTCAAATTATCCACTACTACCATGATTTCATCATGTTCCCTAACTTTTTTTGGTAAAACAGTAATGAAATACATGGATATTATATCCCATTGACATTATGAAATTGGTAAAGGTTGCAATAGTCATGTACGATGTTTGTGTTCAAATTTTACCTATTGACACTCCAAACAGTTAGCAATATATTCAACAATGTCTTACTTCATTCCTGGCCAAAAGTACAACTGCCTCATTGTTGTGATCATCTTTTGATAACTAGGATGACTCACATATGGTCTCCTATGGAATTCATCCATGATCAAATTCTTAATCTCTATTGTTTTTGGAACATAAAACTTGTTATTATACAACAATGATAGTTGGCATAGGGGCAAACCTAGGGCTCAACGCTACAACAATGCACCAAAAAAACCCTAACTATCGGCCCTTTTGGCAACACCTGTGAAGCAGATGAAGTCTCACCCAAGGTATAAGCAAGGGTGGTTGCAGGACTTAAATGTCTACAACCTTAGCTGGGACATCGATCTGTGATTACAACACCTTAACAAAGCACTTAGTAGTTACAACTCATCAGTATTTAACCAGTATCTACTTCGTAGATAAAACCCTAATAACAGAGCAACACAATATTCACACAGATCCAATATAATCAAGCACTAAGAACAACGACATAGATTAGATCTAGCATTCATTCACATTATTCAGCATTAAGCTATCATATTAGATTCTTCTAAGCATATATCGATGCACTAAGAATTTAATTACATAAAAAAGAGGGAAACCATAAAGAAAAAAGAAACCATAACACATGATATACATGGTTCACCCCCACCCTAGGGCTACACCCACCAACTCTTCTTCTCTTTTATTATCTTCGGTCAATCAGCTAGATGCCCAGAGCCTTGAGATCTTACTCTGCAGAGGGTAGGAAATCTATGCACTTCGCTAGATCCTCCTTCCCTGAGTTTCAACACAAAGCCTTCCACAGTCTCTTACAATCACTTGCACTTAGCTCTGCAAGTCTCACACAATATGCACAAAGCAATTACACTTATCACTTGCACTTAACACCTAACATTAAGTAGATGCATATATTGTCTCATACACGTTACTTCTTACATCGCCTAGAATTCTATTTATACATTACAAAAAGGGCCTAAACATGGGTAAACCCATGGGCTAACATCCCCATACCCATTACATAAGCCCCAAAACCCAAAAGGCCCTAAAAAGGGGTCGAGATTTTGTGATCTCTGCTTCGACTTGCGCTCCACCTTCGACAACCTGTCGAAGTGCCAAAAGTAGGTCAAACCTGACCAAGGATCCTCAAAACTTGGTCAAGGGCCAACAAGCCCCCAACACTCACCTGTGACTCGTCTCGAGTCACTTTGGTATGGGTAGCTTTGCTTTGAAAGCCTCGAGCTTGGCTTGAGCTGCTTCAACCTATTGATGTGCCATGACCTCCTATTCGAGGAACTCTTGGATTACTTCTTCATTAACAAGTCCCTCTAAGCATTGTTCAGCTGTAGTGACGACTTGCTCCAATTCCGTTCCTCGACCTTCAATCTCTGCGAATAGTTGGCAAGCCTCGTCCTGAATTGGTTGGAGTCTCTGAGTCACTTCAATTACTCTTCTCTAAATGGTGTGGATCTGCTGTTGGGCATTATGCTATTCTTGGGATCGCTTCATCCTTTCGACTGCTGTCAGGGGCTTCAATTGTGCATGTATTTTTTTTGCTTGCTACTTTGCCTCCTGGAGATGTGACTCCAATTCCTTTAATTCAGAATACTTAGTGATTCTCTCATAAGTCTGGGCACTGTGATCACTCAGTTTTTTACATTCCATGGTGAGGGCCTTGATTCTTTCAACTTCACTTTGAGCAATTTCTTTTCTTTGATCTCGTACATCCAGTGGAGTATTGGGCACTGTTCGGAGCTCTAAGTATGATATTCTTTGTTGTATTTGTTGGATAGCTTCTGCAAGCTGCGCTATTTGATGATCCACTCGGTCTTCTGCCTTTGTCTCTAAGCCTGTCACAGAGCGAAGTGCTTTGTTGATTGTTTATTTGACTCCCAGCTGTTTTGTGAGCAACTGTTCTTTTTCTTTCTTGGCCTGCGCTCTTTATTTTTCAAACTTGGCTTGAAGGTCCTCTTTCTCCTTTTGTGCAACCCGACGTTGCTCTATCATTTCTTCTTGTTCTTTCTCTTCTTGTGCTCGATGAAGGTGTGCTTCAGTCGCATCAACTAGTTTGCGGAGTTGGGCAGGCTCATCTCCCAGCTCTAGTTCTTCTGATGGTGGGGGCATAGTGGATACTGAATGGTTGGAGTGAAGGGCCTGCTATACCCCTCTCAACTTTGTTGTGATTCTTTCATACAAGGATTCTTTCTTAGCTTCGATGTTTTGAAAAATGTCCTGTGAAGCGTCTGATACAGCTGCGATGATGAAATCGAAGTCATCGATCGTGAGTACAGTCTGAAGCTTCGACTTGCTTGCTTTGGATTTTTTCCACGATGTAGATTTTGTGGGGGAAACCTTCTTTTTCTTCAATGGATATGCGTCATCAAGGGGGTTCTGTGGTGGGGTTACTTCGCCTTGCTCCTGCTTAGCTTCTTCCTCTTATTTTTCTTCTTTCTCCTCTTTGTCCACCTCGTCACCTCCTTCTCCACCAGGTGAATTTGAGGCAGTCTCTTTTGAGGCACTGCTCAGTTACTATACATATTCATTCTTCTTCCTTCTACTACTACTGGGTGCATTATACTCCTTGTGGGTAACTACCGGGCTTCCAATGAGGTTTGGGTCAGACAATTATTCCTTAGCGACTTGTATAAGGAACTCTGCGGGCCATTCCTTAGTGATTTCTTCTAGGTCCTCCTCGGTGAGCTTATATTATGACTGAAGATCTTCTTTATTCTCATCTATGTGCATGGTGATATATATGAAATGCCTATCTATGTGAAACTTCATAAGGGGTCTGAACCTATCCAGAGTGTTTGGCGTCATTTAGGGGAACGATTCGATAACCCTTTTTAGTTGCAGGTAGTAGGTATGGAATACTGCGTTTGACTGCCATTGTTTTCCCATGTCGCTCGAGTACCAAAGCGTGGTGAACTTCATAGCAAGTGGTTCCAATGGCTCAATGTCCAGGAAGGTCGCAGCTTCCGGCATCTCCCAAGCTGTAAACACGATGAGGATCAACAACTAGCTAAAGTGGAACTCGTAGCCCTGATCTTGAGCTTTGGGGAAATCGACTTCTAGATGGTTGACTAAGTACTTTTCCCAGTTCATTTGTAATCCCTCCATGCACTTTCCTGCGAGGTCAACCACAAACCATGTGACTTGTGTGGGTTTGTTCTTTCAGACTAGCTTACCAACAATCAACTGGCAACCGAGGCGCACTGCACCATTCTAATTGGAGGCTACCTTGTAGCCTCATGTCCCCTTCTCTACATCACCATAGATGTATTTAATCTTCTATGCCAGGGCATGATCTACAACCTTCCCTGGGTAGAAGTTTTGTGGGTCGGGTCCTTGCATGCTCAATCCGGTGATCATATGGATCAACGTCGGATCAATGGTAATACGCCTTTATAACCATAAATAACTTCCATGGAAGAATGAAAAAAAGAGTTTAACCTCCTAGTGCCTTCCAAAGTGTGGAATTTTCATGACATTAAGGATAGTGGACTGCACGATGTTCATGGTCCATGGCTGGGGAATGATCTTCAATTTCTTTCCCTTCATCTTAGTCAAGTACTTGTGAGGCACGAGCATGTCATAGGTCTTGCGGTCCCTTAGATTATAGTCACTGATATTTAAGGTTGGAATCCTCTCCAACTACAGTCTAACTGCATGTATCCCCTTCGGGAGGTACATTGTGATGATTGTGTACTCGAAGTCTGTCGGAACACTATCACGATTTACCGCATTGACTAGAGGCTATATGTAATCGGAAAGAACAAACAAGATTAACTTCGCATTCACTAAGTAATCTCTATTCTTGGTTCTCTTCTCATCTGCAACATGTGATGGTCTAGATCTATGAGTAGTTGATGGGGAGGATTTCACTCCTCGTGTCGATGAATCTTGAACTCCTTTGGACATCACTCTCTCTACCATAAGGTCGATTAGAACTTCTTCGATGACTTTATATGCAACACTGAGCTCATCTAACATACACGCTCAGATCAGATAAATCAGGTGGATGAATGAATGCTCAAAGCAATGGAACATGTGTCAATATCAATAAACACAATGCGGTAGCAATGAGTTCTCTTGTTGGCTCGGATACAATTTGAAAAAGTGTTCTCGGTGCAACAGTCGATGGAATAAGTAGACAGTGATGTAACAGATCTTCTCCAATGGGAAAGAGGCCTTCATCAATGCAGTTTTGTCCATTACGGCATGGTCCCAATGGTCTGATGGCGAGATTTCTGGTCGTAACTGCTATTCTAACCATTCGGGGCATCGGGCTAATAGTTATAATGCTTTCAATGGATATATTGCTCCGTCATGGTGAAGTTCCATGTTGTGTTGTTCTGATATCCTGACGAAGTTCTAGTTTTGCAAACCTTCTCTCTGGGAAGTCCCCTTTGGGACCTTCTGTAACTTTTCTATATTTGTTCTCTTCTTACTGAGTTTTTTAGCCTTCTTCCCGGTGATCTTCGTCTCGATATTCGTCTTTCCATTCTAATTCTTATCTCCTTTTGTTATAGTAACTTTGTGTTGTTGAGATTATTTCGTAGGGTTCAAGGGCAATACCTCTTCTATGTCTAGGGTAGGTGCTCCATTCTTCTGTGAACCTTCTTGTGTTCGTTCAACTTCGACATCAAAGCTTCTGGTTTTAAATAGCTTCTATCCGTTCTCCCGTTCCTATATCAAGTGCATTATCCTCCTAGTCATGAAATCTTTTAATTCTTGCTTATTTTGTTCTAAGACTCCCTCTTCTTTTCTTCTCGTCTAATCTCTCTCAATCTAGGGTTTTCTTAATAGCCTAGAAAATGGAGAGTTGTTCTCAATAAATTTAACAATCTCAAAATCTTCCTCTATCGTAGTTCCATGAGCACTCATAACTATCTCGATGAGTCTTCCACACAGGGTTATCAACTTTCCTCTAAATAATCCTATTCCTCCTAATGATGGAATCATAGCAGGCTTTCCTAAAATTTCCTAGGTTCTTTCTGTCATAATATCCGTCTGTGTTTCCTCATCTAGAAAACAGTCTATGTCGAAGTCTCCTATTATTGTTTCTATGCACTCTTTTTCTTTGAAGATATCTGATAAGTTGATATTTCTTTGATCATTCAGGGTTTCTTTTATTTGCAGTAATACAGTCTCTAATTCTTTCTGTGGTTCTGTCATGGTCTTAGCTTCTTGATCTTCCTTAGGGTTTTCTTGTCTCATATTCATTCTTTCAACATTAGCAATCATTCTAGGGCAATACAAAACTTTGTGATCCATAACTTGACAACAAAGACAACCAGGATTTCTACCAGGGAATTCCTTAGCAAGATGTCCCGGTCTTCTACAATTATAATGGAGAGTTAATCTTCTTTTTCTTTGAAACAATCCCCAACCTTTCATGTACAACGCACTAGGATCATAGTAGCTAACCTGCAAAAAATTATTTCTAGTTTCTTGCATGCATTTGTTAGTCCAAACATTCTTTCTATGCATAGGAATAACATATCTTTCATTATTTTTGGCAGATCTACTCATATCTAGGAATGACAGATCTAGGAATAACAAATCTTTCATTATTTTTGACAGATCTAGATGTGCCCTACTTTTCAAGTTAGGAAAAAATTTATCAAATATACCTAGATCCATACTTTTGAAACAAAAATTTCCACTTATCTTTCCCTTTTCAATCAAAACTTTTCACTATTCTTACCTTTAACAAAGCACAAAGCCTTCAGATCTTATCTCTTTTCTTCTTAGCACGGAGCTTCACAAGTAGACTACTATGCACTAAAGCAATAGATCTATGCACACAGATTTATTTTCTTCAGTTCCCAACAATCACAGTTTCACATCCTGAATACTGCACACTTCAACAATAGATCTACGCACAATGCTTCTCTTTTTCTTTACTTCAGTTCCCAGCAATCAACGTTTTAGGTCCTGACAATGGAACCATTTGTTGGCACAAGGGCAGACCTAGGTTTCAACGCTACAACAACACACCAACAAAACCCTAACTACCGACCCTTTTGGAAACACCTGGGAAGTAGATGAAGTCTCACCTGAGGTATAGGTAGGGGTGGTTGCATGAATAATATGTATGCAACCTTAGCTGGGACACCGATATGTGATTACAACACCTTAACAAAGCACTTAGAAGTTACAACTCATCAATATTTAACCAGTATCTACTTCACAGATAAAACCCTAATAACAGAGCAATGCAGTATTCACACAGATCCAATATAATCATGTTAGAATATAGAAGATGGTGTGCTCATTTTACCATTGACGATACCTTCATCACCCAACCATAGGCCGAAGCCTCCCTCCGAGCACCTTAACCTTGACTGAGAATTACTCCGGAAGCAAACCCTAGGCCAAATAGCCAAAAAAAGAGTAGCGCATCAATCCCCAAGGACAGTGCATCACAAAAGGCTGATCAGATGTTCCAAACCCTAGCCAAGAGATATTCAAGCCAAAACTGATATCTTGCTGCTACTGCTGCTGCACCAACTCTTCCTCCAAACCTGCGCACAAGACTGCAACTGCAGTGCACACCAAACTGCAGAACTGCAATTCTGAGATTGCTACAAATGAGAACTGGTGCCCTGTATTTATAGTAATCCTGTCAGTTTTGCTGGGGCCAACTTCTCCTTCTGGGTATGTGTCTGTTCAGTATATTATTATGATTTCTGGCCAACTTCTTCTCTTGGAGGCTAATAGCCTAATATAAATTATCTTCTTGAGTCGACAAGGCTTCTAGGGTTATTAACCAACTTATTAGGGTTTCTCTTGCTTCCCAGAGTCTT
>WSFP011177867.1:0-74364 GCA_009831015.1 Picea engelmannii
CCGAATTCCCGATATCCGAAGGGAAAACAACAGAAGGAGCCTACTGTGGGTAGTGGACTCCCGAGAGGAGAGGAGGAGTACTTTGACTCTTCGGGCCCGTGGTAGAAGAAGGTCCTGGTGGAGCGACTTGCTCGGTGAGGGGTAGGTTGCGTCACATAGCTTCATTTGTTAGAATATTTTATTGAAATGCATAAGTGTTGCATCCCCGTCCTCCTTATAAACTTGTTGTCAGCTTCATAATGTGCTTCAATAAACTTAGCTTATCTAAGCTTTGCACATAATTGTAACGACCCCATTGCTACGATTACAAGCGAAACAGAAGGTGCAAATTTTTTTATTAAAAACAGGATGACAACAATGGTTACAACTAAACAAAACATCTAACGGCAAGCACCACGCCCGTTGAACAGGCAACAAACAATTTTGACTCCACGCACTCGCACAAGAGAAACTGGGCTAAACATGCATTGAACGACAAGGAGAAATGACTACCCGCCCGACACAATAGGACCATGCTTACAAGCTAAAGGACAGCATCCCCCTCTTGACACAACGACCTTGACGAACAAAGACTAAAACCTCAAGGCGCGCAAACCAAATGCATGAAGGCATTCCACCCATGTGCCAAAAACAAACTTACAACGCTCGAAAACACTCACACAGAAGGCACCGAATCCGGACAAGTTCTCATTCATCGCTATCCAATAGGGAGGGTGATGATCCCCTCATCAGGAATCATGTCGTCCCCAGGTGATAGATGCATCAATAACCTTGGCACAACACATCCTATCTAGACCGGGGACTCTAGATAAATCCGACGCATTAGGAGTCAAATACCGATAAGAAGACCACACACATACCCCAACAATAGGTCGACGAGACATAAGAGGATGAAAACAAGGGAATACACAAGACAATACAAGACTTGGTCAACAACCCAACCCTTTTATCAAGTCTAAATTGGTCAATACTTACGATCTAATTTAGCGTTAAATAGAGATCTAAATACAAATCTAACTTTACCAGTCTAAATTACAAATAGTCAGTGATTTACAAACCTAACTTAACATGATAAACAAATCTAATTTAGCGAGTCTAATTTACCAAATTAGAAAATAACTATATATCGAATTAACTTAATCACATATATAATTTAGCAAGTCTAAATGACTACTAGTCAATAATTTGCAAAGCTAAATAAACCTTAAGTACAAATCTAATTCGCAAGTCTAAATTCCAAACTAGACAACAATTACAAATCAATCTACCATTAATACAATCTAATCTTAGCAATACCAAATATATATATATATATATATATATAAACATTCTCGATATCATGCATAAAGCTTATGATTATAATGCTATTAACGAATTATCTTCCGAGAAACTATCTAGCCATAAAAACAGTATTAAGGTTGTAATGACTACCATTGACTAAACGTGTGGTCTAAGAATGCTATCTTCTAGCCAATAAAAGGTGGCTTTCATTATTAATGTTTCACTGTCAAAAGATGTTAACACACAGGTGAGAGTTAATTACCATTAAACTCAGGAAATACATAATCATTATTAATGTTTCACTGTAAAAAAGATATTAAAACGCAGGTGAGAGTTAATTACCATGAAACTCAGGAAATACACAATCATTATTAATGTTTCACTGTCAAAGATGTTAAAACGCAGGTGAGAGTTAATTACTATTAAACATGGGAATATATAGATGACAACGCATTCAGCACATGCCATCAATAAATGAAATCGCACTCTTAGAGAGGGTAACCATGCAGTCCAAAGGTAAGTCAGTAATGAAGTGCAGTCCAAAGGGCAAATTGCCAGGTACACAGGCAACGAGAGATATCTTAAAAAGGTAAAAATTGTCAGAGTAGTATATCCATGCAATGAAACACATTCAAAGTAAAAAAAACACAGAGCACTAATTTCAGGCAATGAAAACGCCTTCATAAATCGCAGGGAAATAAATAAATGCAAACGCATTCCTAAAGAGGGTAACATCGTCAGGAAGGAGCAAAATTCAAAGACTTGACAATGGAAAGATCGTTGTACATTATACACAACAAAATGGAAATCTATAATCGATGTCATTAAATAAATATATAGTCACATTTTCCATTAAACATAATCCCATCCTCTATTGATTATAATCGCATTTGCCATTAAATAAAATTGCATTTTCCATTAAATAAAATCGTTGTTAACTCGAATAAAATTGTTGTTTAAAGTTGTGAAGGAAACAACTGTCTCTTGTTTAATGGCAGTCTACTTAAGTGTAAATTCGCCAGTAATTCTAAGTATTTTCTCCCAGACCCAAACACCAAAAAAAGGGTGTGACCAAACACCTAGAAGCGCACTTGTATTCACAGCGAGTACGCCCCCCTCCCCTTCCCGATATATAGTAAAAATTTAGGAAGGTAGTCCAATAAACTTTCATTGTTGTTCAAGGGAAAAAGATGCAGGCGCTCAAGGGGAGATCTCGTTGTAGTTAAAAGCATGGATCATTGTCACAAGGTTAAAATAAATCTCGCAGGTATAAGCATAGTAGCTACACCCCCAATCACATAGTAGAACCACCACTATTGAAACCACCAAGCGCTACCCAATACACAGTATAAACACAGGAAAAAATACAACTCAGAAACACAGAGAAAGAATAAAAACGCAGTCAAAATACCTTAAAAACTGTCAATCGAGTCAAATTAAAGTGCAGTGGTAAAATCACTGGCCATAGGTGTGAAAACGTAAGGTGAAATTTTCACAGTAAAGGCAGACCAGATGTATAAAAGCCACACAGTAATTTTCCTACAAAAGCATTAAAATTGTCGACGACATTCATTTAAAATATCAAGGATCATTTCATTAAAATACAGAGATCCTTTCATCAAACATAGAGGGTAATAAGAGGATCATGGATGGAAGGATAACAATTGCAGAATTACTCATTCGCAAAAGGAGCAAGGCAATCCATCAATCAGGAACAATCAACAGGGTTAGAGAGCTGGGCAGAAACATCCTTCGCTCATCATCCACGCACAGAAAATAACGACATTAGGATCTATAGGTCTATTAACACCGAGGTGATGATCGTCGATCTGGCTCCTGACCGACTTCTCAGGCAAGGACTGATGAGCTAGGGATGAGAGCGAATTAAAAAGTGCAAACTCATCACAAAATCAATAGAACCATAGGAAGGTCACGACATGCAGGGATCGAAAACCAAGAGAATCAATCAACAAAAAGATTAAGGCTATGGGGAAATTAAGTTATCAATTAAAACGCTAGTTCAACACCATCTTACACAGTTAAAAGCACATAATAAAAGCGTAAGGTCAATAACAATCTACCATCCAGCATAAAAGAAGCATACCATAACCCAATTCGCCTGCTTTGAGTCGTTGGCCCACGTGCTCCGCGCTGCTTCCGCTTGCCGACTGATGAGACTTCACTGATACCTCCCAGCCAACGCTAGGGGTACTCTTCTTCCCCCTTAGCCCGTCGATCCACAAAGGGGACATGCACACTAAACCAGAGAATCATCTAGCTCCCAGCTTGCCTCGCAAGGCCGACCTACCACTCCTCACCGAGCTGGGTATCCCAACTCCCACAAGCCAAGTCAATCATGTCTAAAATCCTGCAGCGTAACATTACACATAACATAAGAGATCCATTGTCATTCTCCTCCCTCCTTTATATAGAGTTTCTAATTCATTTACTTTCCCAAAATCCCATTTAATTTATTGTTCAATAATTTAATTCATAAAAATTAACTTTTTCCCTTTTCCTTTTTAATTAATAAATTTTTAATTAGCATATGTGATAAAACGATTATTTCCCCCTTTTACCCCTTTTAAATTTTATTCCACAAAAATTGTTTATAAAATAAAGGAATTACTTACCCCCTTCTCGTCACATGATTAATGATTATTATCGTTATTATTTATTTATTTTTATTTTTATTTTTATAAATAGATAAAAAAAATTATCACAAGTATCACTTAGACCTAGACTTTATTTTCCTAGGCTGGGTGACATTTTATTAGGGGAACTGTTTTAAATCTTTCTTATCATGTTATTCGTCCTAAGGCCATCTAGGCTTATCCACTTATTAATTAACAACGCGACGTGCCCTTCAGGATGCACTAGGTGATCCAAGGGTTCCACTCACCTCATTTTGTTTCCCTTGTGTGACATGCCCTTCAAGATGCACTACGTGCTCCAAGGGTTCCACTCGCCTCTTTCCATTTTTCTTGTGCGACATGCCCTTCAGGATGAACTATGTGCTCCAAGGGTGCCACTTGCCTCTTGAATGACTTGGTAGACATCAAAAACCCCTGGAGTCAATACTCTGCCAGGTGATGTTATGGGAGACTAAGGGACTCTAAGGAATAAGGCCCTTGCCTCATTGCGCGCCCCTTAGAATCATTGTGAGCGACTTTCACAGCCATCCCTCATGACATCATGGGTCTTCTCAAACTAGGTAATCGTTAACCTATAGTTCGAGCCACGCCGAGAGTGCTAATATACTATGGCAGGGATGTTGTCCACAACTCTCCCTCAACGTCTCTGGTAGTCTTATGTGACCCCTCTACTCCATATGTGAGTTTGGTCGACAAGCTATCGTCAGCCTACATCATCAATGAATCATGTCAGAATAATATCCATAATCATATCATATAATCAGATGCACAAATTTCATATATAAAACAATCAAACCCCAATAGTCCACTCCCCAACTCGATCCAGAGTCCAAGGGGTTTCATCGATGCCTCTACATCCTCGAGGTCCAAAATCCTGCACACTCAGGAAAACTGATGCAATAGCACTTGTCTATGTCAATACAACAAAATAACATGTCATCAATTCATAACGCCTCATAATCATAATCAAATGCCCAAAAGTATAATAATCTGGATCACTTGCAAGCAAGTGTCCTCAAAGAATAAGTTCACTCAGTGCACACAAGAGCGGGATGTTACATACGCCCTTCTTGGTCTAAACTTTGTGCTGAATTTTTACAGTATATAAGTGTCGAATAATGTGTACCATAGTATCATAAGTCTATCTATCAAACAAAAATCAAAACTATTGGCGCATATCATATGTGTCCTCCAAGGTCGCCAAGTGCGAACTATAGTTGTCTCACTGGACCTTGACCTGATCTACTGTTCAACGTCGTAGTTATCGAATGCGATGATCCAGGATGCGAATCATCTTAGTCGTGAGTGCCCCCTCGTCCGATACTTGCAATGAACTCATGTCAATAACATGTGTAGGATCACCAATATAATGTCTCAAAACAGATACGTGAAAAACATCGTGCATATGCCTCAAAGAATCAGGCAAGGCTAGTCGATAGACCATGGGCCCCTTCCTCTCCAGAATATTGAAATGTCCCATGAACCTAGGAGAGAGTTTATCTCCCTTTCCAATCTTGATCGAACTCTTATGCGGTTTTACATGAAAGAATACTCGATCGACCACTTTGTAACTACGATTGACACGGTGCGCATTCGCATAACTCTTTTGTCAATCATGCGCTTCTTTAATCCTTTGTCTTATTGTTTTCATTTTCTCTTCCATTTCTTGGATCGCTTCTGGTCCCACTGGGACCCTATCCTCAAGTTGATCCCAACTCAAAGGCATCCATCACAGTTGTACATAAAGAAACTCGAAAGGTGCCATCTTAATGGTGATTTGGTAGTTTTTGTTATAAAAGAATTCTACCAGTGGCAAGAATTCTTCCCAACTCTTTTTTTGGTCCATCACATACATGCGCAACATGTCTTCCAAGGTCTGGTTCATTCATTTGGTCTTCCCGTTAGTCTCCGGGTGATGCACAGTACTAAAGTTAAGTTGGGTTCCCAAGGCCTCTTGGAAACTAGTTCAAAATCGTCCAGTAAACATTGATCCTCGATCGTATATAATCCTCTTAGGCACGCCATGAAGCCTCAGAATCTCACTAATGAAAACTCTAGCTATGTCAGTTGCCTGATATGTCATACGCACTGAAATAAAATGAGAACTCTTCGTCATAGTGTTGACTACCACAAAAATCGAGTCGTGTCTCCTTACCGTCAGTGGTAATCCAACAATAAAATATATCAAAATGACCTCCCATTTTGATTATGGAATAACATGTGGTTGTATTAATCTTGTCGGATGTCTATGTTCAGCCTTTACCTGTTGACATTCTAGACATCTGGCAACATAGTTGACTATGTCTGCCTTCATTCCTTTCCAAAAGAATAAGGGTTTAAGATCCGTCGTCATCTTCGTGACTCTTGCATGAACCATGTATACTGCTCTATGAGCCTCGTTTAGGATCAATCTCCTCAACTCAGCATTCGGTGGTACGTAAGTCCTATTTTTAAACCTCAATAATCCATTGTCGTCAAACGTAAATCCTTAAAATCTTGGTACCATCATTGTGTTTTGTCTGATAAAATCCTCAGCCTCTTTGTACCAGTCATCATCACGCTGTAAGGTTATAATATTTTCACGTAGATTCGTCTGAAGAGGAAACATTGAAAAGATGTGTTGTCTCCGACTCAATGCATCTGTCTCCTGGTTCCTTATTCCTTTTATGTAAGAAATCTTGAAATCGTATTCGCTAAGCAATTTCGACCAATGTCGTTGTCACGCGTTCAGGTCGCTTTGCGTCAAGATGTGTTGTAGTCCATAGTGGTCCATATTTTGTTCAAATTTTCGTCCAACAAGGTAGTGTCTCCAAACCTTCAAGGCATATACAATGGCTAACAACTCCAAATCATGCATCGCATAGTTTTCCTCATGCCTTCTCAGTTTCATCGAGACGTAAGCGATCACTCGACCGTCTTGCATCAAGACTCTACCTAAGACTTCCTTGGATACGTTAGTGCATACTAAGAAGTCCACATCCATGTTAGGGTCCTTTAGTATCGGTGCCATTGTCAACATCTCTTTGAGCCTCTGAAAAGATTCCACACATTTCTTGGTCCCAAAAAACTTCTTGTTCTTCTTCTGCAACTTCGTGATCGGATTTTCTATCTTTGAAAATCCCTCGATGAATTGTCGATAGTATCCTACTAAATCCATGAAGCTATGCACTTCCGGGACATTTATCAGCGCAGGACATTCCATAATAGCCTCGACCTTTGTTGGATCCATGCCGATACCTTCGTCGAAGATGACGTGCCCTAGGTAGTGAATATTTGATTGATAAAATGAGCATTTGGACAACTTCCCATACAATTTATGCTCTCACAGACCTTGTAGTACCAAGCTCAAGTTCTTGCAATGCTCCTTTCTCTTCCGAGAGTAAATCAAAATATCATCAATGAATACTTGGATGAACTTGTCCAAGTACTCGCAGAACACCCCATTCATCAAACTCATAAATACCCCTGGGGCATTTGTCAGTCCAAACGGTAAAACAATAAACTTGTAATGCCCAAACCTCATCTTAAAGGGGGTCTTAGGGACGTCATCCTCCTTGATTCATAACTGGTGATACCCTGATTGTAAATCAATCTTTGAGAAAACCATCGCACCCTTCATCTGATCGAATAGATCATCAATCCTCGGCAATAGATAATGATTCTTAATTGTTTCCTTGTTCAATTGATGGTAGTCAATGAGAATCCTCCATGACCCATCCTTATTTCATATGAAAATAATAGGCGCACCCCACGGTGACACACTTGGACATATAAGTCCCAGGTCAAACAACTCCTTCAGTTGCATTCTCAACTCTTATAACTCTGGGGTCGACATACGATAAGGCGTTCTCACTATTAGTTCAGTCCTCGGTTTTAGGTCTATGGTAAACTCCAATGCCTTCTCCGACGACATCCTAGGTAACTCCTCCAGAAATACGTCTGCAAACTCTCTCACCACCGAAAGGTGTTCTATACCTTACACTACTCCCTTCTCGTTTAACACAAGGATCGCATAAATCTTAAATCCCTTGTGCATGCTCTTCCGTAGTTGCAAGGAAGAGATGAACCTAACGAAAACTCCCTAGTTTCATCCTAAAATCACGCGTCTTTGTCCCTCAACATCGACCAAGATCAATTGTTTTGTATTACAGTTGAGTATTGCCTCATGCGATACCAACTATTCCATACCAATCATGACGTCATAAGATCCTAATATCATGACATATAGGTTGGCCCTGGTGAAAACATCTCCCAGGTTAAGGGTACAGCCCGTAACCTTTCCTCCAACCTTCTGTTTGGCTCCCGAAGCCATCTCTACGAAGCTAAACTCATCCTGTTCGATAGCCTTTACCTTCATCTTTTTTAGCATTGCACCAGAATTGAAACTCTCGGTAGCACCAGAATCTATAAAAATACCAAGGGTCTAATCAACGATGGTACCTAATGTCTCGAGCACAGTCGACTGGTGCTCTGCCTGGCGGTTATTCACCGTTGCATGAATATTATGGGCCTTGTCCAAATCTCCCACGGTAGTGTGTTCGACTAATCAAGACACTCTAGTCCTCTCCACTAGGCATTCGTGTTGGTAGTGTGGCTCCTCACACGTCCAACACCCCTTCTTTGGTCCAGTACTCCTGGTACCCGAAGTAAAAGATGAAGGCTCACTGGCCTAGAATCATGGTCTATTCTGCTGAGCAAACCTAAACTGGTGTTGCTACTATTGACATTGCTGCGGATGTTGTGGTCCCCGATAAGGTTTCCGCTACTGAGGCGTTGGTCATCGAGTTGTAATGAAAATGGATCCTCTCTGAAAGCCACGATATCCTAGCATCTGTCTATCTTGTGTCTGATGATGCAGCGCACCAGATGAAACCTGCCTTGTTGGCCTCACTGGAGTCCTTCCCTGAGCCCCACTGATAAGCTCCTCCTCTGCTATGAGGGACTTTTGGATGATATCATGCAAGGTTTGGGGCATCAAAATCCTAACCTTGTCATGTATCTTTCCATTAAGGCCAAACACGAACCTGTTGACCTTAAGCTTCTCAGTATTAAGATGCAGAGCATACCGAAGTAGCTCCATAAAACAAGACTCGTACTCGGGCACCGTACGACCGCCTTGTCATAAGGTGTTGAACTCGTTGAGCTGACGCTCAATGAATTCCTCTGATAGGTACCTCTCTCAGAACCTTTCCTTGAACAGTTCCCATGGCACTTCTTCGACGACCATGTTCAGTTGTGGCAGGAGTGTTTTCCACCATAGAAGAGTGCTCCCCTTCAATTGAAATACCACCATGCGGACCTTCATGTTGTTGGTATAGTCGCAAAGTGCAAAGCACATCGCCATATTCTCCAACCATGCCTTGGAAGCTGTGCCATCCGGGGCACCAAAGAACTCGAGAAATTTGACCTTCTCGAGTTTGGGGTGAATGCCACTAAAACCAACCGAAGCACGAGGTGGACCATCAGGGGTTGTTGGTGCCTTGGCCTCATCTCTGTCTAATCGGTTGATCAGTGCCTCAGACATGCACTAAAAATATCTCATCAGTCTAACCACATCACCCACTGCTATTTTGTCCTTCCCGACAACTTGTTTGTCTCCTTAATGGTTAGACCCATAAGGCATGTATGCTACTAGAGGCATCATGCCGCCTCCCCTAGCACCCCGTCGTCTTCCTCCACGGTGTCCTCTAACCATGATTACCTGCACGAATACATGTCAACTTAATTAGCAACATTATAATCAAATATCATATCAACGAAAGACATAGTGTTCCCATGTCATGGGCTGAACCTGCTCTGATACCATATGTAATGACCCCATCATTACAACTACAAACGAAAAAGAAGGTGCAAAAGTTTTTTTTTTTAAATGGGATGACAACAACGATTACAGCTAAACAACACATGTGACGGCGGGCACCATGCTCACTGAACATGAAGTAGACAACTTTGACTCCACGCACTGGCACAAGAGAAACTGAGCTAAACATGCATAGAATGACAAGGGGAAACGACTACCCACCCGAAACAACAGGACAACGCCTACAAGCTAAAGGAAAATATCCTTCTCCGAACATAACAACCTTGATGAACAAAAACTAAAACCTCAAGGCACGCCAACCAAACGCATGAAGGCCTTCCACCCATGCACCAAAAGAAAACTTACAATGCTCGACAACATTCACACAAAAGGCATTGAATCCGGCCAAGTTCTCGTTCACCGCTATCCAATAGGGCACGCCATGATTCCCTCATCAGGAATCATGTTGTCCCAAGGTGATAAATGCATTAATAACTTTGGCACAACACATCCTATATGGACCGAGGACTCTAGGTAAATCCAACACGTTAGGAGCTAAATACCGATAAGAAGAGCACACCCATACCCCAACAACGGGTCTACGAGACGCAAGAGGACAACAACAAGGGAAGACACAAGCCAATACACAACTTCGTCAACAACCCAACCCTTTTATCATGTCTAAAATGGTCAATACTTACGATCTAATTTAGTGTTAAATACAGATCTAATTTAACCAATCTAAATTACAAATAGTCAATGATTTACAATCCTAACTTAACATGATATACAAATCTAATTTAGTGAGTCTAATTTACAAAATTAGACAATAACTATATATCGAATTAAATTAATCACATATCTAATTTAGCAAGTCTAAATGATTACTAGTCAAAAATTTGCAAAGATAAATAAACCTTAAGTACAAATCTAATTCGCAAGTCTAAATTAAAAATTAGACAACAATTACAAATCAATCTACCATTAATACAATCTAATCTTAGCAATACCAATATATATAAAAAAAACATTCTCGATATCATGCATAAAGCTTATGATTATAATGTTATTAACGAATTATCTTCCGAGAAGCTATCTAGACATAATAACAATATTAAGGTTGTAACGACTACCATTGACTAAAATTGTGGTCTAAGAATGCTATCTTCTAGCCATTTAAAGGCCGCTTTCATTATTAATGTTTCACTGTCAAAAGATTTTAACATGCAGGTGAGAGTTAATTACCATTAAACTCAAGAAATACAGAATCATTATTAATGTTTCACTGTCAAAAAGATGTTAAAATGCAAGTGAGAGTTAATTACCATGAAACTCAGGAAATACATAATCATTATTAATGTTTCATTTTCAAATATGTTAAAATGTAGGTGAGAGTTAATTACTATTAAACACAAGAATATATAGATGACAACGCATTCAACACAGGCCATCAATAAATGAAACCACATTCTTAGAGAGGGTAACCACGAAATCCAAAGGTAAGTCAGTAACGAAGTGCAGTTCAAAGGGCAAATTTCCAGGTACATAGTCAACGAGAGTTGTCTTAAAAAGATAAAAAATTTCAAGGCAGTATATCCATGCAATAAAACACATTCATAGTAAAATAATGCAGAGCAATAAGTTCAGGAAATGAAAACGCCTTCAAAAATTGCAGGGCAATAAATAAACGCAAACGCATTCCTAAAGAGGGTAACATCGTCAGGAAGGAGAAAAATTTGCAGACTTGACAATGGCAAGATCGTTGTACATTATACACAACAAAATGGAAATCTATAATCGCTATCATTAAATAACTATATAGTTGCATTTTCCATTAAACATAATCACATTCGTCATTGATTATAATTGCATTTTCCATTAAATAAAATCACATTTTCCATTAAATAAAATCGTTGTTAACTGGAATAAAATTGTTGTTTAAAGCTGTGAAGGAAACAATTGTCTCTTGTTTAATGGTAGTCTACTGAAGTGTAAATTAACCAGTAACTCTAAGTAATTTTTCCCAGCCCCAAACACCAAAAAGAGGGTGTGAGCAAACACCTAGAAGCACACCTGTATTCATAGCGAATACGCCCCCCTCCCTTCCTGATACATAGTAAAAATTTAAGAAGGTAATACAATAAACTTTAATGGCTGTTCAAGGGCAAAAGATGCAGGCGCTCAAGGGGAGATCTCGTTGTAGTTAAAATCATGGATCGTTGTCACAAGGTTAAAATAAATCGCAGTTATAAGCACAGTAGCTATGCTCCCAATCACACAGTAGAACCACCACTATTGACACCGCCAAGCGCTACCCAATACACAGTATAAACACAGGCAAAAACACAACTCAAAAACATAGAGAAATAATAAAAACATAGTCAAAATACCTTAAAAACTGTCAATCGAGTCAAATTAAAGTGCTAAGGTAAAATCGTTGGCCATAGGTGTAAAAATGTAAGGTGAAATTTGCACAGTAAATGTAGACCAGATGTATAAAAACCACATTAATTTGCCTACAAAAGCATTAAAATTGTTGATGACATTCATTTAAAATTGCAGAGATCATTTCATTAAAATCCAGAGATCCTTTCATCAAATGAAGAGGGTAATAGGATGATCGTGGAAGGAAGGATAATAATCGCAGAAGTACTCATTCCCAAAAGGAGCAAGGCAATCCATCAATCCAGAACAATCAACAAGGTTAGACAGCTGGGCAGAAACATCCTTCACTCATCATTCACGTACAAAAAATCACGACATAAGGATCTATAGGCCTATTAACACCGAAGTGACGAACATCGATCCGGCTCCTGGTCGAATGTTGAGGGGAGGACTGATGAGATAGGGATGAGGGAGAATTAAGAAGCGCAAACTCATCACAAAATCAATTAAACCAGAGGACGGTCATGACATGTAGGGATCGAAAGCCAAGGGAATCAATCAACAATGAGCTTAAGGCTATGGGGAAATTAAGTTATCAATTAAAATGCTAGTTCAAGACATTCTTACACAGTTAAAAGCGCATAACGAAATCATAAGGTCAATAACAATCTACCATGCAACATAAAGGAAGCATACCGTAACCCAAGTCGCCCTCTCTGAGTCGTTGTCCCACACGCTCTGTGTTGCTCCCGCTTGTCGACCGATGAGACTTCACCGGTACCTCCCAGCCAACTCTAGGGGTACTCTTCTCCCCCCTTAGCCCCCCGAGCCGTAAAGGGGCCATGCACACTAAACCAGAGAATCAACTATCTCCCAACTTGCCTCGCAAGGCCAAGCTACCACTCCTCACCAAGCTGGGTATCCCAACTCCCACAAGCTTGGTCAGTGAAGTCTAAAATCCTGCAGCGTAACGTTACACATAACAGAAGAGATCCATTGCCCTTCTCCTTCCTCCTTTATATAGAGTTTCTAAGTCATTTACTTTCCCAAAATCCCATTTAATTTATTGTTCAATAATTTAATTCATAAAAATCCTCCCCGTACATGTGTCACCCATCCCCTTCATTGCACCAAAAAATAATTTCATTAATTAATTATTTACTCCTATTTCCCTCACCCACCTAAAAGCATTCCTAGAATCGCTCCTAGGTGTCCCCATATTCCTTTACATAATTTAATGACTTACCCCCTTACTAATTTACTAGTTGAGTTTAATTTAGAAAGTTCTTAAATGCTAGATACCTTACTAAGTTAGTCTTTATGTTTTTTCCTTGTGTTTCCCCTTTCTTTTATGTTACCCGCTTTTTGCTAGATTCATAATTCTTTTTAAATTTCCCTCCTTCCCTTTTTATTTAAAACTCAAATTGGCAGGTGTAGAAAATTAACTTTTTCCCCTTTTCCTTTTTAATTAATAAATTTTTAATTGACATATGTGATAAAACAATTATTTCCCCTTTTTCCCCCTTTTAAATTTTATCCCCCAAAATATTTTATAGATTAAATGAATTACTTACCCCCTTCTCGTCACATGATTAATGATGATTATCATTATTATTTTTTATTTTTATTTTTATTTTTATAAATAGATAAAAAAAATTATCACAAGTATCACTTAGGCCTAGACTTTATTTTTTTAGGTTGGGCGACATTTTATTAGGGGAATTGTTTTAAAAATTTCTTATCATGTTATTCATCCTAAGGCCATATAGGTTTATCCATTTATTAATTAACAACGCAACATGCCCTTCAGGATGCACTAGGTGCTCCAAGGGTGCCACTCACCTCATTATGTTTCTCTTGCGCGACGTGCCCTTCAGAACGCACTACGTGCTCCAAGGGTGCCACTCGCCTCTTTCCATTTTTTTTGCATGGCGTGCCCTTCAGGATGCACTACGTTCTCAAAGGGCACCACTCGCCTCTTGACTGACTTGGTAGAAAGCATAAACCCCTGGAGTCAATACTCCGCCAGGTGATCTTGTGGGAGACTAAGGGGCTATAAGGAATAAGGCCCCAGCCTTATTGCGTTCCCCTTACAATCATTGTGAGCGACTGTCACAACCAACCCTCATGGAATCATGGGTCTTATCGAACTAGGTAATCGTTAGCCTACAGTTCGATCCATGACAAGATTGCTAATAGGTTGTTGTAGGGTTGTTGTCCACATCTCTCCCTCAACGTTTCTAGTAGTCATGTGTGACCCATCTACTCCACATGTGAGTCTGGTCAACAAGCTATCGTCATCATGCATCATCAACGAATCATGTCATAATAATATCCATAATCATATCATCTAATCAGATGCACAAATGTCATGTATACAACAATCAAACCCCAATAGTCCACTCCTCGACTCAGTCTAGAGTCCAAGGGATTTCATCGATGCCTCTGCATCCTCGAGGTCCAGAATCCTGCACACTCAGGAAAACCGAGTCAATAGCACCTCTCTATGTCAATACAACAAAATAACATGTCATCAATTCATAACGCTTCATAATCATAATCAAATGCCCAAAAGTATAATAATCTGGATCACTTGCAAGCAAGTGTCCTCAAAGAATAAGTTCACTCACAACACGCAAGAGAGGGATGTTACAATAATGCATTGTTTAAGAGCCTATTAAAAGTATTCAAATACTTGAAGATTTATAATATACTAAAAACATAAGCTAAAGTATTCAAAGACCCAAAGATTTATAATATAATAACCAATAAGACTTGAATCTTGTTAGCCAATAGTATGATACGGATTTTATGAGCATAACGAAATGAATACGAATTATTAATAGGTGCTTAACACAAAATAACAAAGATATAGTAAAATTGGTTTTCTATTCAATAACATAATAAGTTGAAACTGTAAAATGCAATGGAAACAAATTTGTCGGAATGGTGGCGACTTATCTCTGAGAAGAGATGTGACGGCTAAGCGCATTCGCAAGAAGAAAATTAAAATGAGGATATGAAGGCCTTTTTACAATAAACAATAATTCCAAATATCCTAGACATCCAAAAACATAACCCTAGGAGATGAAGCGCCAAAAGTCATGTGGGCCCCGTTTGGGTAACTTAGTACATCAACTTCCTGGGGTCGTAACTTTTGCATACGATCTCTATTTTAGGTGTGTGATAGACCGTTGGAAAGGTATCGTTGAGGAGATTCATTTTGGGAGATCGATAAGTCATTTAGCTATCATTGAGGATATCGATCCCAAAAAACCTTCATTTAGGCCCTCAAAATGGCCTCGGAAGTTAAAATTGCTAAAAATAGTAAATTGCCAAAATTGTCAGAAAACTATTTTGAGCCAGTTGGAAAAGGTGGGTGGCCACCGATATCCATCTAGATCAATCCTCCCTCCTTAGGAAGAAATGGTATCCATTGTGTTTAGGTCCCCAATTAGATGAGGAAATTTCTGCTAAATTTGGCCCTAGGTGAGCCACTTGCCTTGGTGCAGGAGCTACCCTGCTTTGACGACTCGATAAAGATGGATCCTTTGTTGTTGAGTGCCCTTGATCTGTGTGTCCACAATACGATCATTTGATGCCTGTTGTATGTAGTCGGGGTTGAGATCTATTTGTGTCAGTTGTTCTGCTACTTCTGAGGTGTCCAATAATGGTGGGAAATAAGGGCAAAGGAGATCCACATTGAACACTGGGTGCAAGCCAAGGAAAGGAGGAATGTTGAGCTCAAAATCACTATCCCCCACAGACTTGGTGATAGTGTATAGCCCATACAGAGTGGGTTAAGATTTCGATGAGGTCCTATAAGGCATTATTTATGCAAGTGCAACCAAACTTTGTTGCCCACCTAAAACTTATGTGGCACCCGATGTTGATCATGGCCCTGTTTGTACTTTTCATTGGACTTATGTAGGATATCTTGAACCTATTGGCGGATGTGTTGGATCCTCTCAATGAACCATGTGTCTTTGTCATCTTTAGTTGGAGTAGGAGATGAGTCGATCGAGGTGACCGCAAGGGGAAGTGCAACATCTATGGGACCCAATGGTTGGAATCCCAACCCCACCTGAAAGGGGTTGTGGCCAGTTGAGCTATGCAGGGCTCGATTGTAGCTATGCTGGACATAAGGAAGGCTCTCATACCATGTGTGAGGGTGCTTTGACTTATACATGCGAAGGATATGCACAATCATTTGATTTACAACCTCAGTTTGGCCATCTGTCTGGGGGTATAAGGTCGTGGATTTGGTGAGCTTGGTGTCTAGCAGTGACCAGAGGCTCGACCTGAATGTGCTGAGAAATTGACTGTCCCGATTTGAGACAATGGTTTGTGGGATTCCAAAATGTACCCAGACTCGTTCAAAGAAGAGCTTGGTAGTGGCCTCTGTTGTGATGGTCTTCTTGCAGGCAACCAAAATCGCCATCTTAGAAAAGGGATCAACAACCACAAAAACACAGTCATTTCCCCACTTGGTGGATGGGAGGCTTGACATGTAGTCCATTGATATGGATTCCCATGACCTATCAGGAGTAGGAAGAGGGGTGTAAAGGACCTGTTTCTTAGTGGTTGGTTTGGAAATAGTGTAGGAAGTCCAGGACTTGATATACTTGTTGACCTCATGTCGAAGTTTCGACCAGTAGAAATGTTTATGTAGCATCGCCACTGTCTTTTTGACACTGAAGTGTACTGCCACCCTACTGTAGTGGGATTCCCAGATCATCTTCACTCGCTCACTTGATGGAACACAGATATGGCCCAGACGACACAACAATCCATCCTGAAGATGGAAATTATCGACAAATGCATTTGCACCCAACATTTGGTAGGTGGTGGCGAAGTCAGGGTCTGTCTCATAGACTTGGGGCCATCCAGATGTTTCATGGCTGCAAGAGTCTAGCACCGTGGTGAGTACTGTGACTGGTGGTTTGCTCAGGCAATCAATGATGTGATTGGTGATTCCTATTTTGTACTTGATGTTGAGGTGGAATTGCTGCAAGTATGTGGACCACTTTTGATGGCAGTCATTCGACAATTTTCCCTGTGTCTGCATGAACTGCAGTGGCTTATGATCAGTGTGGATGATTGTCTCCTTCCCAAGAATGTAATGTCTCCACTAGCGGCAGGCTTTCAAAATGTATTACATTTCTTTGTCGTAAGTAGGGTACTTACGGATAGTATCTGACATTGTCTCACTATGATAGGCCATGGGGTGGTCGTGTTGAGTGAGAACGGTGCCCACGGCATAGTCTGAAGCATCTATCTCGATTTCAAAGGGATGATGCAGGTTTGGTAGTGAAAGTACTAGGGATGAGCACAAGTGTTGCTTCAAATCATCGAACACTTGTTGATAGGACTGACCCCACACAAATTTTTCCTTACCACCACCCTTGTTTATTTGGATGAGGGCCCATGCAATATGGGAGAATCCCAACACGAACCTGTGGTAGAAATTGGCAAGGTCCAATAAGCTTTGAACCTTAGTGAGTGTTGTTGGGGTTGACCAGTCACGGATGACTTGGATCTTGGCTGGATCCACATGTACTCCATGATGATCAATGATGTAGCCTAGGTAAAGGACTCAGTCCATGCCAAAGGAGCATTTTTCCAAGTAGGCGTATAGCTTGTGTTGTCGCAGGGTGTGCAGAACCTATTGAATATGTTGCAAGTGTTCAGCCCAAGTTTTGCTGTAAATTAGAATGTCGTCCAAATATGCCACTACAAAAGTATTGGTGAATGGTTGCAGGATATTATCCATCATCCTCATAAAAGTGGTTGGGGCATTTGTCAAACCAAAGGGCATGACCAACCATTCAAAAAGGCCTTCCTTTGACTTGAAGGCGGTCTTCCATACATCTGTCTTTTCTATCAGGACCTGGTGGTAGCTAGACTTCATATCAATCTTATTGAAGTATTTGGCCCCCATGAGTTGATCAAGGAGGTCGTCGATTCAGGGAATCGGGTACCGGTTTCTGACTGTTATTTTATTCAGAGCCCAGTAATCAATATAGAGTCGCTAGGTTCCATATTTCTTCTATACCAGCACGATTGGGCTCCTGCAAGGTGATGATCTAGGGAGGATGTGCCCCTTGTGGAGAAGTTCTTAGATCTATCGCTTGATCTCCTCATTCTCTAACAAAGAGCGAAAACAGACTATCCCATTGGGCAACGGTGCATCGGGGGTGAGATCGATGGGGTGCTTGACCTGGCAGTGCAGAGGTACCCCTGTAGGTGAGGAGAATATATCCGAGTATTCATCCACGACCTTATCTACTTTCTTCTGATGTGTGGAGAGGTCAGCCACAGAGACCCTGGATGTGGCTATGATCTTTCGCTTATTCTGAGAGCGAATGACGAAGAAGACAAACTTCCTCGTCTGAGAGATGACCTTCCTTCATTGGTTAGCAGAGATCAAGGAAATAGCACTAGGTGGGACTGCCTCTAGTATCCTGTACAATTTCCCGTTCAAAGTAATAATAACACTACGAGACCTAGACTCATATACAACATGACATTTCCATAAATAAGGTTGGCCCAAAATAACATCACAAACTTCGAGAGGAGAAACATCACAGAATACCTCGTCTTTGAAGGGCTTGATGTTGTACGACAGTCGACATTGTTGGATGATGCAGAGATCGCTTCCTTGGCGGAGCCATCCAATGGTGTAGGGTTCCGGGTGCAACGTTGTTGGCAGGGCCAACCGCTTGATGACCTCTACTGAGATGAGGTTCTTGTGGCTACCACTATCAACGATGAAGTGTAGTGGGGTGCCTTTTACCCTCATCTATGAATGGAAGAGGTGCTCTCCTTCTTCTGGCTTGTCTGGTTCACCAGGCTGGATCTTGGTGGTAGCAACGGTGGCACTAGTTTCCGTGTCAATGATCCATCTTCCCCTTTCTAGTTCTGGCTCAGAGTCAAAATCCGCATCTTATTCAGAGGCTTTCACTTCAGCCACCAGCAATTGTTTTGAGCAGCAGTCAACAGTGTTATGCCAAGGGCTCTTATGGAAGTCGCACCACTTCCCGATATCTTTCTTTGTCTTTCTAATGTCCTTATTTTCTTGTGGCTTGGACTGGTAGTCCTGATATTGTCCATATTTGCTCTTTCCTTTGTTCCGTGGGTTGGGGCTGCCCTTTCCTAGATTTTCTTATGAGGGGTTCCCAGGCCCAAATTTCCACATCTTTTCTTTGAGCTTCTACTCGATTTTGACGGCATATCGGTAGGCCACGCCCAAGGATGAGATGTCCAGAAATTACATTTCTGTCTGGATGTATCTATGCAGAGCACCGTGATACTTAATCACCAGATGTCCCTCCAAATATTTTATACCCAACTTGGTACGCAAGGTATGGAAGGAATTTGTGAAATCTGGCACTGCTTGTTCTCTTTCTTGCCGCAGTATGGTCCATTTGGTATACAAGTCATCATAACTTCCAACAGGGTAGTATTGTTCCTTAATAGCATCCCTGAAGGATTCTCAGGTGGTCGTGATTGAAAATAATGAAGTTTCCTTTGTTTGCTTTTTCTCACAGAAAGTTTCCCACCAATCTTTGACATGGGGAACAACTTTGAGGAGCGCAAAAGTAATCTTTTCTCTATTCGAAAAGTTATGGACAAAAAAATACCCTTATAGTAGATTCAACCACTTATATATAGCATCTACGTCTATCTGACCTTCAAATATAGGAATATCAAAGTTTATTTGTACCTTGAAGGGGGTGGCATATCCATTTGAAGAAGATGCATCGCCTATTGGTAGTCGCCGAAGGATTTGCGTGAAATTATCCATCATCTCGTTCCTCTATTGCGTGAGGGCTTCCTCAATCAACAGTTTGAAAGGATCTCTTTCCATGTCATCTTTCTTTTCTCCTGCAATGAGAGGTTGCTTGGGCATGTGAGAGCTTCTTTCCTTAAGAGAAACAATCTCGAGACCCAACTCTTTGTACTCCGACCTTGTTGGGGACATGCATTAAGACGACAAGGAGCAAACCGCTCTAATACCATTGATCTAGATTTTATGAGAAAAATGAAATCAATACAGATTATTAATAGGTGCTTAACACAAAATAACAAAGATACAGTAAAGTTTTTTTTCTATTCAATAATGAAATAAGTTGAAACTGTAAAATGCAGCGGAAACAAGCTTGCTGGAACGGTGTCGACTTATCTCTGAGAAGAGATGTGACGGTTTTTGCACATTCGCAAGAAGAAAATTACAATGAGTCTTTGAAGGCATTTTTACAATAAACAAGAATGAAAAAAAACCTAGACATCTAAACACCTAACCCTAGGAGATGAAGCGCTAAAAGTCATGTGGGCCCGGTTTGGGTAAGTTAGTACATCAACTTCCCGTGGTCGTAACTTTTGCATACAATCTCTGTTTTAGCTGTGTGATAGCCTGTTGGAAAGGTATCGTCGAGGAGATTAATTTTGGGGGCTCAATAATTCATTCGACTATCATTGAGGAGATCAATCCCGAAAAACCTTCATTTAGGCCCTCAAAATGGCCCTAGAAGTTAAAACTGCTAAAAATAGTAAATTGCCAAAATTGTCAGAAAATTGTTTTGAGCCAGTTGGAAAAGGTGGGTGGCCACTAATATCCATATGGATCATAGTATCTTTAATAAACTCAATTTAAATAATATAAAAAAATAACTATTTCTATTTCCTATGTTGAAGTTTGGAAAACAAAAAAATATTTAAATTCAAACACCAAACTAATTGTGAGTCAAAACCATATCGAATGCTAGAGTCTCAGCTTTCCTTTGGAATAAACTAATAAAGTTGACAAAATTTTCATATCACAATGATATTATATTTTTATTGAGAAATTGATACATGCTTTGTGATGTGAAATTATGCTTATGCAATTATGTTTATGTTTCCTTGTTCTTTTAGTGTCATTCTTTTTATGTTGTCTCCTTCTAGTGTCATGGTTTTGCAATTATTCACTTGTAAATTTATTCTGAATGGATTTGAAATATTTCTTTATTTAAAATTTGTAAATGAAAATTAGGTAAAGATTGAAATCATTAATTAGTTGGAAGATATAAGGTCAAATATGAATTAACAAGGTGATAAATCACCTCGATGGTTGGTCTTCCAAGGAATATCCATAACATATGTTGTCTTGTTTTGTTGAAAGGATCAACAACAAACAAATAATTGAATATGGGGATAAACAAGGGAAAGTAGCAAAGGAGGAGAGCTCAAATAGGAATTTAGCTTGAAGACTAAAAGACGAGAAGTTAATGAAACTGTCCATGCATGAGTAAAATATTGTCCATGAGACAAAATCCATATCTAGATATTGATATTGACTAAATGAATCATAATGTCAATTGACAGTGCATAGATCCCCCTTCTAATAATATCTCAAGCAATAATAAAATCCCAATGAATGTTGGTTTTCCCATTTGGGTTTCGAGGATTAAAAATTATGTGTCTATAGTGCAAGATAAATTTTTGTCATTGATGAATATCAGTGTAATTGTTTAATTCTAGGATAAATGATGTGTGATTATTGGAATTGGATGAGTGTATTGTTAGTTCAATATTTATTCTTAAGCTATAGGCAATCCCACAATTTCTTTTTTGATAAAATCTACAACTAAATATCAATTGTATGTGACCATTGGTATAATTGATTTATTAGATATATAGAACAAATTGATTGGTATGATCTCCAATAATAGTTGTTTTGTGTTTCATTAACCCACAAAAAACATTGGTATTAGTTTAATGAATATGTCTCTCTTCGAATTTTGAAATGGAAAGTAGAATATTGAAATTGATTCTTATTGCATACTAATGATGGAATGAGTGGGAAAATGAGGCCAAATATTTGAAAGAGCCTCCAGTTGATATGACATGAAGGAAATTACATTGATCATGAATGAACAAATTGAAAAAAAGGAATGAACGAGTGATCCATTGGGAGAAGAGTTTCATTCGACCAATGGAAGGAGGAAATTTCCAACTAGGAGGTATAATAGACTACCCATAGATGCTTATCTGTCCAAATAATAAATGGACTTAGCTTGATGAGTTGCCCTGTTGGAGGAAATAAAATTATTAGTGTTGGGAAAATTTAATCCACCAACAAGTAGGCATGAGATGAATGGCTCTATCCGATCGATAAGCATTGTATCCAATTCTTGGAATCAATTTACCTAAACATAAGTGATTTATTCTTCATTCATTAACTCATTGTTTTGGCACTACTATGACATGATCATTTGGAACTAGAATTTCATGGATTGGGCATGGCCTTTGGATGGAGCCCACACACTTAATTCATTCTTTTTCCACCTTGATTTCCATATGTAGCGATAGTCCTAGTAATTTGTTCACTGGTATTTTTTTTGTCTCACCACTATGGGAATTTACCTATAGATAATTTCACCATGGCGTGTTCCCATGAGGAATTTTCAAGGATGAGATTGTATATGTATGCTATATCCAATTCTTAGTTCAATTCAAGTTTAAAATGGACTATATAGGAGCAAATTGCACACAAAGTGTTAAGTGTTGTAAGGGTACTTTCACATAATCAAGTTTATAATCAACCAATAAATCAGGGATGCTAGTTGGAATTACTATGTTAGTGGAATTACAAGTAGTAAAAGGTTGGAAATAGAATTTTACTTTGTATTGGAAAATTTCAATTTTGAACATATATATCTATGTATTCAATATAATGGTTGTTTGAGTCTTGAGTTTTGCACATTGAAGGGGTAGCGTAGAATATCAATTAAACAATACATAGGGTTGTAAGTTGGTTGGATTGGCATTAACATTATAATTAAACAAACCAAGAAATGTGGCAAGAAAATAGATCTGAAGTTGGTAAATAGTAAAAAAATAGAGTGGGCATCATTGCCTGGAAATCAATTACGGGCAAGGTGACTACATTGGCTTTTCATTGTTTTCATTATCGAGAATTTTAATTTTTCATAGAGATCCATGTTGGTGAAATGGACAGGCCATAGGCCTATTGTTTAAGTATAAGGTATCAAAGTTCTTGAATCCATGGTATTGAAGAAACTATAGCAAATTCATGATAAAATAAAGTGGGAAACAAACCATTATATCGTACTTGCAAAAGATTAAAAGAGGGCAGCCTAGCGGGTGCTTCTTCCACCCTAAATTTAACTAACACTTGGGGAACAAAGAAAATAAGTTGAGAAGCACAAATAAAGGACCATTTTGAAGATTTGAGAAGAACAATCACATATTAGCAGTATGTCCTCATCAAGAGAAACAATTCCATGGAGTTTCAAGATCAAGATGAAGCAAAGATGGAGAAACAAAAACATTAGAGTGTACCAAAGATTGAATAGATATAGAGTTTGCCACTAAATGCCCATGGTTATGAAGGTAGTTTTGGAAGCAGTGAAAAATGTATGAAGAACTTAAAAGGAGAGTAAGAACAATCAAGAATTATGTTATGCCTTTAGATTATATTTCTCCTATATATAAAAATGTTAGGAATCCATTATAGACTGTGTTGGAAAAGAACATAACTTGTCACATATCCATGTTAAATATTTTGGGGACCAAAATCCTTTGAATGGGGAGGTGTGATTTGAAATGGATCCAAAATATTTCCTTATCCAAACTTTTTAAATTAAAATTAGGAACATTTTGAAATCAACAAACAACTTGAAGACAAAAGTCCAAAAGGTCTCAATAAGGTGAACAAAATCACCTTAATGGTTTGTCCTCCAAGCTAGTTTCGTAAGAGAGGTTTCATTGATTTTTTAAAGGGCCAAAAAAAAAGGAGAATTGAAGCTGCAAAGAAGGGAAACAAGAATGGAAACAATAGAGGAGGAGAGCTCAAAGATGCAATTTTATTGAACATCGGAGGACAAGAAACCAATGATCCTATCCATGCATGAGAAAAAGATTGTCCATAAGAAAAATATATTAGGAGATAATTCTAGTTAATAAATGCATCAAAATCTCATTTTAGAGTGCATAACTCCCCCTTGTACTAATATCCTCACGAATAATCAAATCCAAATGAATGTTTGTATTCCAAGGAAAAACAATCTCTATATCTATGGTGCATGCTAACTATTCTATGTAGTTGATGAATAGTTTTTTACTTATTTAGTTCTTATTTAAATTATGCTTGAGCATTGGAATTGGATGAGGGTAATGCTAGTTCACTATATAATGATAACCTATCCAATATTGTGATATCTTGTTTGATGGGTTGTTTGGTTAAATCTACATCCATATCTTAATTACGTCATTATTGGTCTAATTAAATTCTTATCTACAACACTAATTTATTTGTATGATCACTCATAAGAAATGTTCTTTGTTTCATTAACCAACAATAGCTCTATTATCAATTTAGTGAATCCAAGTCTCTTCACATTTTGGGATGGAAAGTAGAAGAAGTAAATCAATTCTTATTACATACCATTGATGGAATGAATGAGAAGATGAGGTCAACTCTTTGAAAGAGCCTCTAGTTGATATGCCAACATGAAGGACATCACTCTTTCTAGGAAGGAGGGGCGTGACTAAAAGGAACCAATGAATTATCCATTGAGAGAAAAATTTCATTCAACCAATAAAAGGACATTTCTAGTTGGCAGCTAAAACCAACTATCCACAACAAAAAATCATACTAGATAAGAAATTGACTTAGCTTCATGATTTGACCCATTAGAGGAAAGAAAAGCATTAGCATTGGGGAAATTTAATCCACCAGCAAGTAGGCATGAGAAGAATGGCTCTATCCCATGGAGAAGAATTCTAGTGAGTTGAAGGAATCAATTTACATAGACATTAGGTGTTTCCTCTTCACTCCTTAACTCGTTGTTTTGACACTTCTATCACAAAACATATTTGTCTCTAGTAGAATAATTTTGGCACAGCCTTTGGATGGAACCCACAACACTTAGTGCTTGGTGTGTTGGTGCTTTTCTACCTCATCACCTTGGGTATTTACCTATTGCTAATTGCACAATCATGGAATGTGTAGGGACATTGTGCACAAAGAATATTAAGTGTTGTGAGGGAACATTCCAATAAAAAAGTTTATAATCAATTAATAAATCTAAAGTATTAACTAGAATTACTATTTAAGTGACATTGCAAGAAATCAAGCTTGGAAACATAATTTTTACTTTGTATTGTAGTGTTAAATAGAATTACCATTTAAGTGGAATTGCAAGTAGTCAAGCTTGGAAATATAAATTTTGCATTCTATTAATGATTCAAATTTGAACATATATTTGTGTATTGAATAAATAGGTTGTTTGAATGTTAAATTTTACACATAGAAGGGATAGAGTAACATATCAATTTATCCTATACACAAAGTTAGAATTTGTTTGGACAACCTCAAACACATTAAACGAGATAGTAGAATATTATTTAAGTGTATACTAATCATTTAAATGTATAAATTGTTTTAAATGTATAATAATTTATGAATTATATCATGAGATGTTTTTAAAATATTTAAATTAATAATAATAATAAAAATAATAATTTAAAATAAAAATATAGATTTTTTTTATTTAAGATTATTTTAAATGGTAAAGTGAAAAAGAAATGGTTATTCTCTTTACGCAACAAAAATTGGTAGAGAAGAAAAAATGTTATTCTCTGCTCAAAATATATAATAGAAAAAATTAAGTGTAAAAATATATATTAATAAATTTATTTAATTGTGGTCTCTAGGTTTAAGGCAGTATTCTTAAATTGTTAAGGCACTCCTTAAATAAAAGTCACCTATAAAACCTATAAATATTTAAATAATAAAAATTAAAATCATCATTCATTTTTTATATTCTATTTTATGATTTTTCGTAATATTTTTATGACATTTATTTTTTTATTTTTTCACTCATATTAGACTTTAGATTACAACTATCTGTACAATAATCAACTCTTTATTATTAGATAACACGTCCAATCAACATTTTATCGTACGTAATTATACTGTATTATACTTTTTTCCCTGTCTGTCACTATATTTGTAGGTTTCGACCGTCGGTGATAAAATGAGTTAAAATATTGGGCTACTGGAGTTTAGTTTCTTCGAGAATAAAGTATGGCGACTATTGCTGCTATGACATCGGATCTAGGTATGAACATTATGACTTTGGGTTTCTTATCATCCGAAGGAATCGAGGACTGAAATGCCGTAAGAAACTAGAATAAGAGTTACACGGAGGCAAATCAAAGGGTCGGTGGGTTGTACCCATCTTTGGAAATTTGAGAAGGGTGGGCTCCGTCCTCACCGAGGTTTGCCGATATCTTCTTTTCTGCTCGACTTTAAAAGTCTGCGACCAGCCGAACCCCAAGCCCACCTGAGCCACTGGCATCCGGAATTGCGCATTGCTTAGAAAGGCACCACCAAACTATCAAACTCGCATAAAAAGGCAATTGGCAGGCGTGGGTAAAAATGGCGTCGGCACATGTACATGGACATGGCGTCCCCCTTTCCTCCAAGCCAAAGATAAGAAAAGGCCTTTGGTCCCCGGAGGAAGACGCGAAACTCATCAGTTATATAACGAAGAACGACCTTGTGGGCTGCTCCTGGAACTTGATTGCGAACCAAGCTGGTAAGTGATTACGTATCCACTACTGTTTTTGTTTCAGTTTAAGTCTATGCTATTCAACTGAACCCTATATTGGGATGGGGCAACCTAGCCCAATTTATATGAACCCCATATTGGGATGGGGCAACCTAGCCCAATTTATATAACTGCAGTGTTTCTGCAGTGTTCCCTATAAACACAAAGCAATGCAATAATGAGAGATGCTTGCTACTTTTAATCCATGTTTAAGGGCGATAGAAAAATTTAAATCTATCCTACTTTAAAACACAAGAGAAAGGCATATAGTTTCATAGGTTTTACTTCAATTGGTTTTGGTTATATAGTTTCATAGGTTACTTCAATTGGTTTTGGTTTTGAGTTAAGTTTGTGTTTTTCATCTTTATTGTTATTTTTTTAATTTTTTTTGGATGATGTCCCTAATCACAAAATCACAATTTTCTGTTGTTTATATTATTTTTATTGTTGGTTTTTTGATTCCTTGGAATGATGATGTCTCTAATCACAAAATCACAATTTTCTGTTGTTTAAATTATCCTTCTTAATAAGGAAAGAAAAGTAAGAAAATAGCATAGAAACATTTTATAGTATTAAATAATCAGAGATGCTTATGCTGGATACTTTTATGCTGGATACTTTTAATGCATGTTTAAAGGTGATAGAAAGGTTTAAATCTATCACATAAGAGAAAGGCATATAGTTTCATAGGTTACTTCAATTGGTTTTGGTTTGTCTTCCTTATTGTTGGTCTTTTGATTCATTGGGACGATGCCCCCTAATCACTGGGAAAAAAGAAGAAGAGAAAGACATATTATTGCATACTTCTTTTGTTTATTGCTCATCTTAAAGAAAATTGACATTTTTCGCACCAGAAGGTTGTAAAGAAGCTTATAACAGGGCCATGAATGTACATACAGGTCTGCAGAGACACGGAAAGAGCTGCAGGCTTAGATGGAAAAACTACTTAAGGCCTGGCCTTAAACGCGGTGGAATTTCACACCAAGAAAAGCAATTGATCATAGGCTTACAGTCCATTCTCGGTAACAGGTTTATGCTATTTTCCTTTTCTAAATCACTCCTGTGCTCTATTCTCTGATTTCTCTAGTCGGAATTGTTTGTTCACGACTGTCCATTAACTTGGTAAATTTATTGCATTGACCATACAGGTGGTCTCAGATTGCTGCCCATTTGCCTGGGCGTACGGACAATGAGATCAAGAATTTTTGGAACACTTCCATCAAAAAGACGTTCGACATGAAACAGAGGCCCGCTCCATTTCCACTTCGTCCTCCACGCAATCCAACGCCAACAACAAGACAAAATACCAAGCCGATCGTACATGCTGATGATGGGTATAATTCGTTTCACTCTGACTCCTTTCATGTAGGGATCACTACAGAAAATCAGTACCCTTGTGGTAAGGATGTAATCCGTACTTTAAATCCAGACTGTTCTGGTAAGGATTTAAAGTATGAACCAGTACGGGAGCAAAGTAATATGTTTCCAGTTGATCCAGATTCCGCGACCAATCATCTAATTTCATTTTCTGAGCACTGGATTGGTTCTTCTTCTGCTCACACCAATGCGGGCTTCTCTCAAGTTTTCTCATTTCCAAGTCTGCAAGCGCAAGGCCTTAGTTATAAGACTGCGAAAGCATCGAGAGGAGATCAAGGAATAAACTTGTTGAATACATTGCCACCTCTTGAAGCGCCTGGCTCTGCCCATAAAACTCTGGTCTGTAACAACACTATTCCCCCTATTGATGAGATCAGCGACTCACCGAAATGGAAAATTGACAAAGATGGCGATATTATTAATGAAAATGACATCATGATCGACTATTCTTCGTTCACAGCACCTTCTGGATTAGTTGCATGGAACACTGGTCATTCTTTACGCTGAAAGGTGTATACTTATTGATAATGGGCATATTTAATAGGTTTTTAGTTCTTAACACGTTTTCTATGGACGAGAATAAATATGCTTAGAATATTTTTAATCGTCACAATAAATGAATGGTTCTGATTTCATCCATTAACTTCCGAGCTGTTATAAAGACATCCGTTTATATGTTTACTTTTTTACATTTACCTAATCATGTTTAAAAATTACTGTATTCACTAACTTATTGCCACATCTACTTGATTAAAAAATATAAAGGGATTTTCATGAGCTTAACTTTTTTACTGTGTTAATTAGAATTTTTTTAACTAACCAATTTTACTGTGTTAATTAGAATTTTTTTAACTAACCAAGAAATTTAACAACAGACCTTTTGCGTTCACCAACAGCGAGTTAGTGGCTGTGCTACTATTTAAACTACTGATGTTTATCGAGGAGCTTATACCACTAATGAAGTGGAAGATTCCGTGGGCTTGAGTGAGAAGACTTCCCATCAGTTATGCCGGCCACTTCAATGCCACTCACAAGGGACTGCACCCGCAATTTAATGGCGCAAAATGTCTTTCAGTTTTCTAAATCTTCTCATATGTCTTTCTAAATCTTCTCAGATGTCTTTTCAATTTTCTGCAATGTTAAAACTTAATCAATATAAGTTATAATATTTGTAAAACTTATTAACAAACACTTCATAAAATTAAGGTTAATCAATATAAATTATAATATTTGTAAAAATTATTAACAAACACACTTCATAAAATTAAGCTATATTTGCTTTTTGGGGGATTTTCAAAGTTAAATTAACATGAGCAAGCAGTGCATTTTGAATTCATATCTTGAACTTAGTATAACCATCCTTAGCTATGGAGGTTAGTGTTATTTAAATTCCCAAGCATATTTAATATGTTTATTGTATATTTTATTAAAAAAAATTAAGAATATTTAATATGTTTATTGTATATTTTATTAAAAAAAGTTTTAAGATATTCTTAAGTGTATGTTGAAATGTGTTATTTTTGTAAAAACATTATAACAACTTTAAAGACATTTAATTTATTTATTGGTTTTTAGGAATATGTAAATATATAATTATTGGATATATTGCTTATTATTTAAATTAAGATGTTTATAATTTGGAGTTTCTAAGATTTATACAAACACAAAGCTTACATAAACATATATTTAACAAAAATGTTTCATTAAGACCACCAAATATGTTATTTTTATTCAAGATACTACTAATTGTTCACTTTTATCTTTCAATCTATGCAAAATGTGTGCTTAGTAGATGTTATAGAATAACCACTAATTTCCTAATGTGTACATATACTTGATGATAAATGTAATTATGTTAGCCCATCTAGCTATGCCAAACTATGGATATCTCATTCTTGAAGAAGTTGTATTCCATTATAGGGGCCCCGTCGAGGTTCGAAACTCATCTTACTTCCTTATCATGGTCTCTTGGTGCCTACGTTAGGCCCGTGTTTATAATGGAAATCTCTTTTATTTGACCATGGGTCTCCTTAGTGACAATTGGCGGGTCTATCGATTCTCCTCGTAAAAAAAAGATAAATGTAATTATGTTACCTTCGCCATAGCTTTCTTAAGATTAGTGTCGCACACGCTAACAGTTCCAACGAGTTTCTTTTATTTTGTCTCAAGTTTCAAAGACTCGTGATCTAGACACATTTGTAGATGTTTCTTTCCATCTAGATTGGGACATAACAATGAATGAAGAATATTGTTCCTTAATGGATAATGATATTTCATAGCATGTACCTTTTCCAAAAGGAAGAAAACCTACTAGATGTAAATAGGTGTATAGAACTAAGTATGCATGATATGGAAGGGTTGAAAGACATAAGGCTTGATTAATTACCAAAGGATTCTCTCTTGTTGAAGGAATTGACTACAATGAAACCTTTTCTCCCATAGCCAAAATGAATTCCATATGCCTCATTCTAGCCCTTCCTGCCTCACAAAAATAGGAGGTCCATTAGATGGATGTTAATTCAACCTTCTTACATGGGGATTTGAAAGAATAAATCTAAATAAAACGACCTCCTAGTTATGTCCTGAATGAATCCATGAATCCATACTTGTTTGTCACATTAAGAAATCCCTTTATGGTCATAAGAAATCTCCTTGATCTTGGTAAGACAAAAGGGACAACTTTCTTCTTGACACTGGCTTGTCTAGATGTCTTTTTGACACTAATGTCTATACCAACAAAGTGGGAATCCATCTTAGAATACTTTTTATTTATGTTGATGACTTTACCTCACTAGTAGTGACCCTAAACATTTAACCCATGTGAAATAAAACTTTAAAAATAAATTTGAAATGACACACTTATGTTATTTGCATTATTTCCTTGGCCTCCAAGTTTTGCAAACTGAGAAAGGTATTTCCATTTGCTAGTCTATGTATGCATGTGACCTTCTTGATCACTTTCACATGGAAAATTCTAAATCAACCCCCTCTCCCTTGTAATTTGGAGTCAAACTTGTTGCCACCTATACTACTCATGAAGTTGATGCCAACTTGTACCATTAGTTAGTTGTTAGCCTCCTATATTTGACTCATACCCTTCCTAATATTTCCTTTGTTGTTGGTCTTGTTTCTTGGTATATGGAAACACCCCATAAGATCCATTAGAAAGAAAATAAAATGATACTTCAGTATGTATGGGGTACAATTTTGTTTGGGATACATTGCAATTCAAGGGGGACTCCTTTCTTGGTTGGTTTCACTTATCCAGGTTGGGTCACTGACCTTAATGATCGAAAGTCTACTATTGATTATGTTTTCATTCTTGGTTCTGGACCTATCACTTGGGCTTGTAAAAAACAACAAGCTCTTTCTCTTTCTTTTGCAAAAGGAGAGTACTGAGAAATAGTTAATACAATTCAAGAAAACTTGTTGATTTGATATATCCTTTGAGAGTTTTGCTTCCAACAATAGTATATGACCACCCCTTGGTGCGATAATCAAAGTGCCAGCAAGATCTCTGAAGATCTAGTTCAATATCAACACAAAAAACATATTGAGCTATAGATGCACTTCATCATAAATGTCATTCATGATCAAGTTATTGAAGTGATTTTTTTCCGTGCAGAACATCAAGTTAAAGACATTTTCACAAAGTCTCCTACAGAAGTGATTTTTTCCAAACATTGATCTATGTTAGAAGTTTAAGAAGTTTCCATTAAGGGGGTATAGACTCTAATTCTTCCTTTCTTTTGTCATTGTGTCACATTTTAAATTCTTCAATCCTATACCAAGTTGTTCTTAAGGAGGGATGATATGATATTTAGACACTTAAGAGTTAGTTAGTATCAACTTGATCTATTGTGTCTTTAGGTAAAAGTGTGTTTCTTAGTATGCATTTGTAGGTATGTAATTTAACGATCATGATATGTTTTAGACATAAAGTGATCCGATGGCTCATATTATCCTTTATTTTAACGACTACATTGATCCATGGATTAACACCAGATTGGTCCATGATGTCTATTTAAAGAGAACGACAAGTAATTTGATGGCGATCAATTGTGATAAACCCTTGTAAAACAATTTTATTTTGTTTAATATATTGAGTCAAGTGGTAACATTGGCTGGGGATGTGGAATGTTTCCCTCTTTGAGTGCTTTAACCATGTCAAAAACATTGATATATTGATATTTGATTTGGTTATGTTAGTGGTTACTGAAGGTACTTGTCCTATGTGCAAATACCCAATTTTTTTGAAGAACACATTTTTTCATGTATTTCAATTTTATCTCACCAAGGGTCTATCAAAAGTATTCATACTCGGTACTCGTTGGATGAAATGTTAATTTATGCATCCGATCAATTCCTACACCTAGAATTTGAGTAAACCTATAAGGATATAAGTCTAAAATACTATAAAAGAAGTATTTTTTTTCTTTCCTCCTACAACAATTACCTTGATGGTTGATATCATCATCTTGAATCCTATTGGTTCTTTTAAATCTGTTGTGGATAGCACATTTTTTACGCCCATTTTTTACCTCAAAATTTATCTAATGCTTCTTCCAGCCTTAGTACCAGTTATATATCATATTCCAATGAAAATTTTTATCTTCATGAGCCAATGAGTTGATAGTATCCCCACAAAAAGGCTCAAGTTTTTTCTATACACCATATTTTTTTCTTTTCATAGTTTTATCTATGCCCCAAATATGTACAAATACATCCATAATTTTAATATTTTATTTGTAATTTCAAGGATGACACATTAACATAACTCATTCTAACTTTTCTTTATTATTCATAAGGTGTATAGAACTAAGTATGCATGACATGGAAGTGTTGAAAGACAAAAGACTTGATTAATTACCAAAGAATTCTCTCTTGTAGAAGGAATTGACTACAATGAAACCTTTTCTCCCATAGCCAAAATGAATTCCATATGCCTCATTCTATCCCTTCCTTCCTCACATAAATAGGAGGTCTATTAGATGGATGCTAATTCAACCTTCTTACATGGGGATTTTGAAAGAAGAAATCTACATAAAATAACCTCATGAATGAATCCATGAATCCACCCTTGTTTGTCACATTAAGAAATCCATTTATGGTCATATGAAAGCTCCTTGATCTTGGTAATCCAAAATGTACAACTTTCTTCTTGATACTGGCTTGTCTAGATGTCATTTTCACACTAATGTCTATACCAAGAAAGTGGGAATCCTTCTCATAATACTTTTTATTTATGTTGATGACTTTATCCTCACTAGTTGTGACCCTAAACATTTAACCCATGTGAAATCCAACTTTAAAAAGACATTTGAAAGGTATTTCCAACTAAGGAAGGTATTTCCATTTCCTAGTCTATGTATGTTTTTGACCTTCTTCATCACTTTCACATAGAAAATTCTAAACCAGCCCCCTCTCCCTTGTAATTTGGAGTCAAACTTGTTGCCACCTATACTACTCGTAAAGTTGATGCCAACTTGTACCATTAGTTAGTTGTTAGCCTCTTATATTTGACTCGTACCCTTCCTGATATTTCCTTTGTTGCTTGTCTTGTTTCTTGGTATATGGAAACACCCCATAAGGGCCATTATAAAGCAACAAAAAGAATACTTTAGTATGTATGGGGTACAATTTTGTTTGGGATACATTGCATTTCAAGGGGGGCTCCTTTTTTGGTTGGTTTCACTTATCCAGGCTGGGCTGTTGACCTTAATGATTGAAATTATACTATTGATTATGTTTTCATTCTTGGTTATGGACCTATCACTTGTGCTTATAAGAAACAACAAGATCTTTCTCTTTCTTCTGCAAAAGTAGAGTACTGATAAGCAGTTAATGCAATTTAAGAAGCCTTGTTGATTCGATAGATCCTTTGAGATTTTTTCTTCCAAAAACAGTTTATGAACACCCCTTGGTGGGATAACCAAAGTGCCAACAAGCTCGCCAAAGATATAGTTCAACATCAATACAACAAACATATTGAGCTACACTTGCACTTCATCATAAATGTCATTCATGATCAAGTTATTGAAGTGCTTTTTTTCCCTATAGAACATCAAGTTAAAGACATTTTCACCAAGTCTCCTACAAAAGTGTTTTTTTCCAAACATTGATCTATGTTATAAGTTTAGGAAGTTTCCATTAAGGGGGGATAGGCTCTAATTCCTCCTTTCTTTTGTCATTGTGATTTTTTTAAAAATTCTTCAATCCTATACCAAGTTGTTCTTAAGGAGGGATGATATGATATTTAGACACTTAAGAGTTAGTTAAGATCAACTTGATCTATTGTGTCTTTACGTAAAAGTGTGTTTCTTAGTATGCATTAGTATGCATTTGTAGTTATGTAATATGACGATCATGATATGTTTTAGACATAAAGTGATCTATTGGGCCATATTATCCTCGATTTTAATGACTACATTGATCCATCGATTAACACCTGATTGGTCCATGCTGTCTATTTAAAGAGCATGGAAAGTAATTTGATGGTGATCAATTGTTATAAACTTTCTTGTAAAATAATTTTCTTTTGTTTAATATATTGCATCAAGTGGTCACATTGGCTGGGGATGTGGAATGTTTCCCTCTTCGAGGGTTTTAACCATGTCAAAAACATCAATTTATTGATCTTTGATTTGGTTATGTTAGTGGTTACTGAAGGTGCTCGTCCTATGTGCAAATACCCTATTTTTTTTAGCAACACATTTTTTCATGTATTTCAAATTTACCTCACCATGGGTCTATCAAAAGTATGCATACTCGGTACTCGTTGGATGCAATGTTAATGTATGCATCCAGTGAATTTATACACCTAGAATTTGAGTAAACCTATAAGGATATACATCTAAAATACTATAAAAGAAGTATTTTTTTCTTTGCTCCTACAATAATTATCCTGCTGGTTGATATCATCATCTTGAATTCTATTGTTTCTTTTAAAGTTCACATGGATAACACATTTTTTAGGCCCATTTTTTACCTCAAAATTTATCTAATACTTGATGCAGCTTTAGTACCACTTATATGTCATATTACAATGAAACTTTTTATCTTCATGAACCAATGAGTTGATACTATCCCCATAAAAAGGCTCAAGTTTTTTTCTATACACCATATTTTCTTCTTATCATAGTTTTATCTATGCCCTAAATATGTACAAATACATCCATAATTTTAATATTTTATTTATAATTTCAAGAATAACACATCAACATATCTCATTCTAACTTTCCTTTATTATTCATAAATAACTTTAGTGCCCCTAAGTCACATCAAATATTTCTATAACAATGAGGCTACCTATCCCTATCCCTTTCAAATACGTCCAATTGTATCCAAAGTAAACACAAAAGGGAAAAGGAACATATATAAAATGAATGAATAGGACACAATCCCCTCACACCCATGTCCAAAAATTGAAGTGGGGGTGGAAGGAAAGATGAGGAAAAATGGAAAAGTGAGTAACAACCTACACATTTGCTTGAAAAAATACATGCGAGATGTGGAGTGTGGAAGGAAATGGACTTTGCATCCATCAATGAATATGATGAAAGGATAGGGTATGTAGGACTTCCGCATCCATGCAGGAATATGATGCGGAGATAGGGTATGTATATGAAAGATACATATGGTGGGGACCTCAATGTTTACACCATTTTTTTTGTGTGGGTTGTAAAGGACAAAATGGAAAGTGTAATACAAAAATAATTTCACTTTCAAATAGGAAAAGGTATGCAAAATACATTGCAACTACTTCAACAAGGTTTTTCACCTAAGGACTTAAAAATGTTTTTTTTTTTTTTTTTTTAGTTTTTAAGTATTTTCACATGATTTCTCATGGTGACTCCAAAAGGTGACAAAATTTAATCTTGTAAAGTACAAAATGAAAAGTGTAATACAAAAATAATTTCACTTTCAAATAGGAAAAGGTATGCAAAATACATTGCAACTACTTCAACCAGGTTTTTCACCCAAGGACTTAAAAATGTATTTTTTTTTTTAAGTTTTTAAGTATTTTCACGTGATTTCTAATGGTGACTCCAAAAGGTGACAAAATTTAATCCTGGGGCATAAAATGAAGGGGAAAAACAATGTTTTAAAGAAAAATTGACTCCATTTATGGAATGGTGACTCCATATGGGTTGTTAAGAATATGTAATGGCTTTTCAATGGAAATGGAATAGAAATGGAATAAAAATAAAAATTGAACATAATTAAGGAAAACTCATCATAAAACTCATTGTAAAGAAAGAAAAAAATTACATTTTCCCATTCATAGGAAAATTCCTCTGGGGTTTAGTTGATGTAAAATTACATTTTTCCATTCATAGGAAGATTCCTCTGGAGTTTAGTTGATGTTTTTGAGTAAGTAGGAGTTAAAACCAAATATGTTTTCAAATTTATAAGAATAACAAAGTGTGCCAAACTTTTTATGCATTGATGGTTTCTTCTTGTCCTTATTCCATAACAAACCTAATTACCCCTTTAAACATATTTCAATATTATATTTTAAAAACATTTCAATGTTAGCTTGTGATTAAAATGCTTTCAAATTGATTTGTTTTTGCATGGCCAACCATGCTTAGTTTTTATGTATGTTGGGTTACATAAATTGACAATATTTCTATGTAAAGGAGTGGCAAAAGATAAATAATTCAACTTCAAATGTATTGCAATAATTTTGCTCATTTCCATAGCTGCATAGCCGAATGAGTACAATATTTTCTAGTACTTTTCTTAGGTGTAATTCTGCTAACCCATAGTGTATCTAACAACTTTGTGTGCCCATTGTTTTTGTTGGAAGAGATGATTTTCTTCAAAATTTGAATGAGAATTGTATTCGATGATTCTACTAGCCCAATATCCTAAGGGTAATAGATTGAACATCAGCCTATGATGATTCCATATTCCACTTATTCGGTGATTCTATTAGCCCAATATCCTAAGGGTAATAGCTTGAAAATCACCCTATGATGATTCCATATTCCACTTATTCGGTGATTCTATTAGCCCAATATCCTAAGGGTAATAGCTTGAACGTCACCCTATGATGATTCCATATTCCAAAAAAGGTATAAAATTTTGAACCAACAAAAAATGAGGCATGATCACTCATAAATTTATCTATGAATCTAAATGTGGACATAATTTTCCTCCAAAAATTAAATGAGCTTAGTAGAATAGAGAATAGCTAAAATTGAAGGGGTTAAATTTCTCCCATGGGATAATTTTCCACGTTTTTTCCAAAAAAAAGATTTGCCAATTTCCATTTTTTCTAAAATTGATTTGCCCAAATTCTACAGAATAAAATTATTTTACCTTAAAAATAGCCCAAATTTTATAGAAGCTATAAAAAATACTTATATGTTTGAATATTTTTATAAAAATATCACCAAACATTTTATAGTTTTCATATTAATGACTAGTAAGATTCACCAAGGTTTCTACATTCAAAGATAAATTTTCATCCTTAAAATCATCTCTACTTTCAAAGCTATAACTTCAAGCCACTTCATAAAATAATCTATTGCAATTAGGATGTATGAAGGACCCTTAATTGAGTTACGATTTATGGGGCCAATCACATCCAATCACCACTATGCAAAGGGAATTTCTACACCAATTTTTATCAAAGGTATAGTAGCTCTAACCAATCTCTTAGGAAATTTTTGGAAAACCATACAAATATTCACCATTTTGTATGTATCAAAAAAGTGTGGGCCAATAAAATACATCTCTAATTACCTTGTGAGTAGTGAGCAATGTTGAAAAATAAACACCACATTCACCTTCATGCATCTCTTTCAAAATTTCATTATCTTTCAATAGTCTCAAACATATCAAATGAATGTCATCAAAACTTCTCATGAACATGATTTATATGTAATCTATCATGAATGCTCCACTTGAATAGTTCATCACAACAAATATTTCAAGTTTCAACAATCTATTCTTATGCAATGCTTTACTTAATATTTTAATTTATTGTTACTAGCTTAATGGATTGAAAATACTTAGATAACTGAAAGTAAAATGAAAGAAACTAAGGACATAACAAACCATCCACACAATGAACACAATATGTATCTTTTGAAAACCTAATATGGGAAAATTCTAGGTAGAGGGTGAGGCCTATTCTTTGCACTGTTCTTCTTGGTTATAAAATGAAAATAAAAAGAAAGAGGCACTCACTATGGAGGTTCCATATGACCAATATGGTTGCTATAACATGTTCTAATTCATTTCTTCTTCTCAATATCCCACTCCCTCATGCTTTGGTCAACTATGGAACATTGAAAAATACAATAAGAATGGAACCCCAAGTCCTATCCTAGAAGCCTAGTGTTTAACATAACCTAACATCATCTAGGTTTATCTTTAATGCTTTTACATGCCTCAATCCCCAATTAATAATGTTTTGGATTTGGATGCTCTAGAATATTATTGAAAGTGCACATGTGACTAGTTTAACATGTGTGATTAATGTGAGATAATGTGGAATCCACTCAATATCATGGTGGTGAACAAGATAGGTGAACTTGTGGGAGGCATAAATTCTATGTATAAACTCCATTTGAGATGATTTTTAAACATTTTGAAAGCTACTGATGTGTATAATATAATCAAAAGATTGGGAATTGTTGTCATAACTTTTTGACCCCAAAAAAATGACCACTTAATACCTCAAATGAGATCCAAGAGGTTCTCGACCCTAAATCACCAAAGAGGGACCTATCCCTAAAATGATCCCTACAAGACAATAGATTCATTTTTCCACCCAAATCCAAATAGTTCAAAAATTATATAATGATCCATTATAGTTCATACCTCTACATTTAGAGAGCATACTGGTCCCAAAAATATTTTAATGAAGTGGGTGGGAATTTTTTTTCTCTAGCTTCTCCCTAGAGTACCATTTATCCTTTCTTATAAGTTGTCATTTTAGCCCAACCTAAAAAATTCCATACTACCCCCATAAAGTTGTTCAAGACTTCTTCTAAAAAAGTATATCTCCTTTTAACTCGGTCTTGTCTTTTATCGCTATGTTCTCTATGGTAGGTATAACTTGCTCATCAGTTTCTTGCTCCAACATGGAAGGGTCATAGAATTCTAAATTTTTCACTTTCACTACTAAGTAAATGCACATATATTTGGGTAGATTAAGTTCGTAAGAATTATCACCCACCTTCTTTAACAATTTAAAAGGAGCATACCAAAGACTCTTGATATTCTTACTAGAACCCTATATCCTTTCTTTGTTTAGATACAACAAAACTTTGTCCCCCACCTAAAATATTTTCTCATTTTTTTGTTGATCCTGAAATCCCTTGTACTTTTCCTATGGCTTCTTCAATGTATCTCGTAGTCGTAGATGGATATACTTGATCTTATCAATAAATTTTTCAAACTTCAATGCTTATAAGGTACCAAATTTTATTATGCATAGCAGAAACAAAATTGTTATATCAATTATCAATAGAATGAGAAAAATATATAGGACAATGACACAATTGATTCCAGAAATGATACCTTTATTATATGGATAGCCAAGTTCACTTTCCCCTTTGAGAGGGTAGGCTCCAATATATTTAATATCAAGTAAAAAATTATTCTCAAGACAAAAATGTTTCATGCTTTCTACTCCTGTTTATACTATTTCAATCTTCTAGATAACATTCTAGAGGAAAATATTTCTAGAAGTAGAACCTTCTATTAAGTATTCTTACATTAGACGTGTTCACGTTATTATATAGGCCTTATTTACTAGTGTCGGCCTTTATTACTTAGAAAAACATAAAAACATATTATTATATCTATTTGAGGGGTTATGGAGGCTAGGACCCTAACATGCCCTCCCCCTTGAAGAAAAAACCTTATCCTCAAGGCTTGATATTTGGAAATTGTTGTAGAATGGTAGTCGACTACCATGTGGCATCTTCCGGTTGTGTTTCCTTCCACTGAACCTAAAATTTCTTGATTCTATTTTGACAGAGGCGATCCTAATGGCAGCCCAAGACTTCTTGGGGCTGCAACCAAATAGATCATTCTTCATCCAATTATGGGAGACCAATTTGATTTTGGAACTTGGTTCCAATCAATTTATTCAAGAAAGAAACATGAAAAATAGGATGGAGCTTAGAGTCATTGGGGAGAGCTACCTTGTAGGCCACATGCCCCATGCCCATGAGAATTGTATAAGGCACACAAAAATTGCAAGCAAGTTTATGAAAATGGTCTTCTTCGAGGGATGTTTTCTTATAAGGATTTAGATGAAGGAACACATGGTCCCATTCAACAAATTAGCATTTTGAAAGACCCTGATCAACTTGTTTCTTCATGCGATTATAATCCATGAACATATTATGTTTGAGAGTATGCAAAATGGAAGTTGGGACTGTAAAGGTGTTGTATACGTCCTGTACCTTGGAGACACTGGGCATGTGGGAGAATATAGAAGGTGGCTCTTTACCATAGACCGCTTCAAAGGGATACGTGCAAGTGGAATCATTGTAATATGTGTTGTACCAGTATTCATCTAATGGTAACCAATGATCCCATTGAGTTTGTATGTTAGATGCAAAACACCTCAAATATGTTTCCAAGAACTTGTTGACAACTTTAGTTTGACCATTAGTCTAGGGATGATAGGACGTGTTGATATTTAATTGGGTTCCCTAGAGCCTGAAAAATTATTTCCAAAATATTCTGGTGAAGATTGGATCATAGTCAGACACAAATCACAGTCAGACACAAATCCCTTGCGGATCAAAGTCACTCAGAACAATTATTTCCAAAATATTTTCTCAACTTTTTGTTGATCCTGAAATCCATTGTACTTTTCTTATGACTTCTTCAATGTATCTTGTAGTCGTATATGGATCTACTTGATCTTATCAATGAATTTTTCAACCTTCAATGCATGTAAGGTACTAGATGTTATTATGTGGAGAAAAAACAAAATTGTTATAATGACTATCGATAGAAAGAGAAAAATATAGAGGACAATGACACAATTGATTCCAGAAATGATACCTTTATTATATCGATAGCCAATCTCACTTTCCTCTTTGATGGGGTAGGATCCAATAAATTTAATATCAAGTAAAAAATTATTCTCAAGACAAAAATTTTCCATGCTTTCTACTCATGTTTATACTATTTCAATCTTCTAGAGAACATTATAGAGGAAAATATTTCTAGAAGCATAACCTTCTATTATGTATTATTACATTAGACGTGTTCACATTATTATATATGCCTTATTTACTAGTGTTGGCCTTTATTACTTAGAAAAACATAAAAACATATTATTATATCTACTTGAGGGGTTAGGGAGGTTATTACCCTAACATGCCCTCCCCCTAGAAGAAACAACTTTATCCTCAAGGAATGATATTTGGAAATTGTTGTAGAATGGTAGTCGGCTCCCATGTGGCATCCTCTGGTTGTGTTTCCTTCCACTGAACCAAAAAATTCTTGATTCTATTTTGACATAGAAGATCCTAATGGCAGCCCAAGACTTCTTGGGGCTGCAACCAAATGGATAATTATTCATCCAATTATGGGAGACTAATTTGATTTTGGAACTTGGTTACAATCAATTTCTTCAGGAAAGAAACATGAAAAATAGGATGGAGCTTAGAGTCGTTGGGGAGAGCTAACTTGTAGGCCACATGCCCCATGCAGTTGAGAATTGTATAAGGGACACAAAACTTGTGAGCAAGTTTCTGACAATGGTCTTCTTTGAGGGATGTTTTCTTATAAGGATTCATATGAAGGAATACATGGTCCCCTTCAACAAATTAGCGCTTTGAAAGACCCTGATCAACTTGTTGCTTCATGCGATTATGAGCCATGACCATATTATGTTTGAGAGTGGGAATAATGAAAGTTGGGACTGTAAAGGTGTTGTATACGTCATGTACCTTAGAGACACTAGGCATGTGGGAGAATATAGAAGGTGTCTCTTGACCATAGACCGCTTCAAAGGGAGACTTGCAAGTGGAATAATGGTAATATGTGTTGTACCAGTATTCATCTAATGGTAACCAATGAGTCCATTGAGTTTGTATGTTAGATGTGAAACACCTCAAATATGTTTCCAAGAACTTGTTGACAACGTTAGTTTGACCATTAGTCTAAGGATGAGGGGTCATGTTGATATTTAATTGGGTTCTCTAGAGCCTGAACAATTATTTCCAAAGTATTCCGGTGAAGGTTGGAGCATAGTGAGAAACAACAGAGTGGGGCATCCCATGAAGTTTTAAGATATTATCGATGAAAATTTTGGCCACAATGAATGTTGTAAACGAGTGTTGGAGGGCACATAAATGATCATATTTGGAAAGAATATCGACTACAACCATGATGACTAATTTATTGCAAGATTTGGATATTTCGACAATGAAGTCCATAGAAATATATTTCCATATAGAAGGTGGAATAGGAAGAGTTTGGAGTGTTCCTAGAATTTTTTAATATTTCTCCCTTATTTCATTGAAAAGTATCGCATTCAACCACAAAATTTCAAATGTATTGTTTCATTCCTTCCAAGAAAAAAGAAAATTCGATCCTTTCATATGTTTTGTGAAAACATGAATGCCCTACTATTGGTGAAGCATGAAGTTTAGATAGGTGTTAGGATATTTAGACACTTAGGAGTTAGTAAGATCTACTTGGTCTATTGTGTCATTAGGTAAAAGTGTGTTTTCTAGTGTGTTTCTTTAGTATGCATTAGTATGCATTTGTAGTTAGGAAATCTGACGGTCACGATATGTTCCCGACATAGAGTGATCCGACAGTTCATACTCTTCTCGATCTTAACGACCATTGATCTATGGCTTAACACCCGATTGGTCCATGATATCTATTTAAATATCATGGAGGGTCATTTGTTGATGACCGATTGTGAGAAACTCTCTTTTAAAATCTCTCTGTAATCTTTTTCTTTGCATTAATAAGCTTCTCCAAGTGGTCGCGTTGGCTGGGGCCATGGATGTTTCCCCATAGGAGTTTACCATGTGAAAACATCGGTGTGTTGATATTTGATATGGTTATGTGAGTGGTTACTGAAGGTTTTCTTCCTCTATTGGAATACCTATGTTGTCGAACATGGTATCAGAGCCTGTTTGGAGACCCGCTCCTGTTGTAGATCGAGATTGTGAAGCCAAGTTTCCTCATCTCCATTTTATGTCATTTTTCATACATTTATGGTCTGAGAGGACTGTTCCATTTCATCTAGAGTGCTTGTTTTAGTCAGGAACACTTTTCGTTTCACTCGAAAAGTTTTCTGTTTGCTTAAGATACGACCATTACAGTCAAATCCGAAGGTATAAAGCTTGAATACACATTTTTTTAAATTTTGGAAGAGTAGTATTTTTGTTTTATTTCGGTTTTGCTTTATTTATTTCCGGATTGCTACTCTTTTAGATCTTTGTATGCTCTTTTCCTCGTGCCCTGTGCGACCTCGACAAATAAAAAACAGATAGGAAAATGTGCATCTTCCGGGTAAGCTAACCGAGATCTAATCCTTGTTGTCATCGAGAAGCAAAATTTTTTTCTTGTGTGAAAATAGTTTTTTTTTAGTACGCTCTCCAAGGCCGTCTTCCACAACAACAACAACACCCCCAATCCTCCTTATGAACATTACAATATGTTTTGCTAGATCATTTGATTAAAATTTGCCTTATTAAGTAAGAGGTCTTGAGTTCAAGTCTCTCTTTTGTTACCTTTTTTTAAAAAGTTCATGCTAAAATTGTAAAGTGTATTTCACTTCAAGTATAAAAGTGAATCACTATAAGTAGCTTTAATATTTTATTTTAGAGTTATTTATTTTGCATGCAACTTTTCTGTTATAAAGTAACTTCATTGTAAAAGTGCTCCCCACTTCTCTTTATAAAAGTGAGTCACTTCATAAAGCAACTTACACAATCACATGGTCATTTGGTTACCGATTGTGCATTTTATTTTTTTTAAAGGGCATAACTCTAACATCGAAAGTCCATTTTCAGTGTTGTTTGTTTTAAAACTGCCTAACTTTTCGATCTCTTTCCATCCAGATCATCAGTTTCAGTTTTTAAATCCACATTATCTGCATATTGAATATGGCCTCTACAAGTACTATTTTGCTTACCAACAACAACTACTTCCAACGGAAATCTCATATGGAAGATTTATTAAGAAGGAAAGTCTTGTACCAGATTACCTTGGGAAAGGAAAAATCACCCACTGATGCTGATAAGAAATCCAAATGGGCTAATAGGAATGATGAAGCACATGGACTAATCATAATTTCCATCTCTCCTGATTTAAGGTACCACCTTCAAGATATTGATGACCCCAAAGAAGCTTGGAACACGATTGAATCTGTGTTTGGTAAACTCAATATTATTCGAGAACAACAGTTAGAAAATCAAATACTGACCTTCTGTCCAAATGATTTTTATTGCCTTGGAGACTATCTATCTAGGTTTAAAACACTTAGAATTTTATGTGAAGAATGTAAGATAAAGATGGAAGAAGAGCGTTGCATCTATCTTATTCTTTCTAAGCTAGGTAGTGCATATTTTGTGTTTGTATCTACCCTTTATGCCATGAGAGAGGCTCTAGGGGAAGAATCTTACGAAAAACCCACTCTTGAGTCCTTTTGTACTTCTTTGATTCGAGAGGAAGATAAGCTTGTACAATTTGGAGTGATCAACACTGCAGGTCCCTCCAACAAAGCCTTAGTTGCCCAGCAGAAACATAAACCCAAGTATCCCAAGAAGTAACATCCTTTCTACAACAACAAACAACATAAGCGTCCCAAACCTGCTCAAACAATTTCAGCTCCTACTGGTGACAATGGAGAAAAATATAAAAGTAAGAATACTAACAGACATTGCAACTTTTGTGATAAACATGGTCATGATGAGTCCAAATGTTTCAATAATATGGTAGCTTTAGAATAAGCGATGAAGAAGCACAACATCGGTATTCATTCTACTTCTTCTTCTCATGGACATGCACTTTCTGCTTCTAGTTTCTCCTTCAATAAAAATTCTACTACTACTTCTTCTTCTGATGAGTGGCTTATTGATTCAGGAACATCTTATCATATGGCTAAGGATAAAGCCATATTTTCTTCTCTAAATGAATGTAACACCAATAAAATGTTTGTTGGTGATGATAGATCTCTTAGTGTTGTAGGATCTGGAATAGTTCAAGAAGATAATGGTCATTTCAATGATGTATTATGTGTTCCAGGTCTTTCTTCTAACCTTCTATCAGTATACCAAATCACTCATTTAGGTGAAGGTAAAACCATCGAGTTTTCATCTCACCAAGTTGTAATCAAGGATCTAAAAGATCCTAAGCATGTTCTTGCAACTAGAATTGTTGATGATATTACCAGGTTGTACAAGTTTGACAAATTTGGGTCATCATCTTTTTCATCAGTTTTTGTTGCTCATAGCGATGACTTGAGAAAACTTTGGCATGAGCAGTTTGGTCATCTAAACTATCGCTCATTGCAACAACTATGTAATCAACAGATGGTGACCAGTCTTCCTCTTGTTTCATGTAGAGATGGTGTTTGTGCCGGTTGTGTTCTCGGCAAACATCATCAGAACAGTTTTGACAAACGTGCCTCTTTGCATGCCTCGAGTCCTTTGCATCTTGTTCATAGTGATTTGTGTGGTCCACTTTCTTCCCCTTCTTTTTCTGGGTGCAAGTATTTCTTAACCTTCATTGATGACTTTTCCAGACGTACTTAGGTTTACTTCTTAAAACTCAAGAGTGAATTTTTTGACAAGTTTTTGGCCTACAAGATCCTTGTAGAAAATCAATATGGACATCAAATTCAAAGGTTAAGAACATATAATGGAGCCAAATATGTGAACAATAATTTTACAAGCTACTGCACTACACGGGGAATCCAAGTGCAACACATTGTTCCATATACACCCAAACAAAATGGTGTTGTTGAGAGAAAGAACCGCACATTAAAAAAAATGGCTAATTGTATGATCCAATCTAAGGGATTAAATCTAAATTGTTGGGAGGAAGCCATCAACTGTGAAAATTACATAGTAAATCGCACTCCCACAAAGGCTCTTAAAAATATAACACCGAAATAAGATTGGACAAAAATTAAACCAAATGTAAGTCACTTCTGTGTATTTGGCAGTATAGCATGGGCTCACATTCATGATGAGAAAAGGAAAGCATTGCAGCCTAAAAGTGAGAAGTGTATATTTGTGGGTTATTCTGAAGATGTCAAAGGTTACAGACTTCTTCAATCACATTGTAATGAAATTATTATTAGAAGAGATGTTAAAAATTGATGAAAATCTCTTGGCCTACGAGCCTAATTCAACGATTGTGCCTTCTTCGGCCTGCGAACCATATTCGTCGTTTGTGCCTTCTTATGATCTGGTTTCTTCTTCAGATGATGATAGTGAGGATGAAAATCCACCTACGCCTACTCACCCTCCTCAAGATGAGTCCTTTGAACCTGAACCAACACCAGCTCCACCGCTTCCTAGATGGGTTCGTTCAACACGAGAAGCAGTTGGTGATCTTGTTGGTGATCCTTCAGATCAGCGTCGGACACGTTCATAGTTCCAGTGAACCTCTTCTCCTTTGGCTAAAGTTTCAGAAACTCATGATCCAGAGACATTTGCAGAAGCTTCACGTCATCCAGATTGGGATACAACAATGAATGAAGAGTATCGTTCTTTAATGGAAAACGATACATGGGATATTGTACCTCTTCCAAAAGGAAGAAAACTTGTTAGATGCAAATGGGTCTACATAACTAAGTATGCATCATATGGAAGTGTTGAAAGACCCAAGGCTTGGTTAGTTGCCAAAGGATTTTCCCAAGTTGAAGGAATTGACTATAATGAAACCTTTGCCCATGTAGCAAAAATGAATTCCATCCACCTTGTTCTTACCCTTATTTCCTCACATAAATGGGAGGTCCATCAGGTGGATGTTAAATCCTCCTTCTTGCACGGAGATTTGCAAGAAGAAATCTACATGGAACAACCTCCTGGCTATATCCAAAATGACTCTAGCCTTGTTTATCGCCTCAATAAATCTCTTTATGGTCTCAAGCAAGCTCCCCGAGCTTGGTATGCCAAAATGGATAGCTTTCTTATTGCCATTAGATTCTCTAGATTCCATTCTGATCCTAATGTCTATACCAAGAAAGAAGGAAGCCATCTCATAATCCTTTTCCTTTATGTTGATGACCTTATCCTTACTAGTAGTGACTAAAAACTTTTAAACCATGTGAAAACCAGCCTTAAGAAGAAATTTGAAATGACAGACTTAGGATTTTTGCACTATTTCCTTGGCCTCCAAGTTTTGCAAACCAATGAAGGAATTTTTCTTTCCCAGTCTAAGTATGCTTGTGACCTTCTTCGTCTCTTTCACATGGATGATTGTAAACCAACACCTTCTTCCTTCCAGTCCGGAGTCAATATTTCTACCACCTGTACTTTTTCTAAAGTTGATGCCACCCTATACCGTCAGTTAATTAGTAGCCTCTTATACTTGACTCATACCTGTCTTGATATTTCCTTTGTTGTTGGTCTTCTTGCTCGATATATGCAAACACCCCATGAAAGCCATTGGAAAGCAGCTAAAATGATACTTCGCTATGTTCATGGTACAGTTCAGTTCGGGATACATTACATTTCAAGGGGGACTCCTTTATTGGTTGGTTTCACTGATTTAGATTGGATCGGTGACCCTGATGATCATAAGTCTATTGCAGGTTTTGTTTTTAGCCTTGGTTCAGGACCTGTCACTTGGGCCTATAAGAAACAACAGGCTATTGCACTTTCTTCAGCATAAGCAGAGTACAGAGCATCAGTAAATGCAAGCCAGGAATCCCTGTGGCTTGGACAGATCCTTTCATAGTTTGGATTCTAGCACCAACATCCGACCAGCCTTTGGTGTGATAATCAGAGTGCCATCAAGGTTGCCAAATACCCAATTCAACATCAACGTAGAAAACACATCGAGCTACACATGCACTTCATCATAAAGCTCATTCATGATCAAGTTATTGAAGTGCTCTTTTGCCCTACAAAAGATCAAGTTGTAGACATTTTCAGAAAGTCTCTTACAGAAGCGAATTTTTCCAAACTTCGATCTATGTTAGGAGTTCAGGAAGTTGTCATTAAGGGGGGATAGGCTCTAATGCCTCCTTCCTTCTCTTATTGTTTCATTATTGTAAATCCTTCAATCCTATCCCAAGTTGTTCTTAAGGGGGGATGTTAGTATATTTAGACACTTAGGAGTTAGTAAGATCTACTTGGTCTATTGTGTCATTAGGTAAAAGTGTGTTTTCTAGTGTGTTTCTTTAGTATGCATTAGTATGCATTTGTAGTTGTAGCACACCCACTGTGGCATAATAAATTTTTTGCCTTTTCTCGAGGGACAGAATACCCGAAGTCCTACGGGGGCTTAGCGCAGGCTAGATCTTCCCTTTTTCCACCTCCATGTGATCGTCGGTTATGACCACCAGCCAGACAACTAGGCGCATGTTCACATTTCATGACTCAGCGATATAAGAGAGTCGAGTCCTTCGACTTTGCAAACCCTGAAATGCCGAAATACCAAAGAGACTTCGATCAACAATTAGCCCCCTGGGCTATGCCTTGGCCCGTATGACCACTTCTCATAAGACCGCAGTCTTATTCCCTTCGAGACCTATCAATACGAGAGCCCGACCTCTTGTCAACGGGACTCCCGAATTCCCGATTTTTGATTTCCCGATGGACTCTTCGTTTCAGGATTTTCCCCGAAATCCTCGATTGTTGTCATGTGTCCTCCCTCAGATGGATGGTCCTCCTCATTTCACGATTTCATGACTTGCGACCCCAAGTGACACAAATCCTATGTCAATTTGAATCCCTGGTATCCGAAATATCGATGGACTCTTGATCTCCACCACGTGTCCTCCACGGATGGTTGGTCCAGATCGTTTCGGGACTTCGCCAAGTGCGAAGTCAAAATGCTCACCTTCCTCTCTTGTTTCCCGATGTCTGGATCCCCGAAATGGGTGATCTCATGACACGTGTCCTCCCTTAATCGGACGGTCCAGATCTATTTCGGGACTTCCACCATGGAGTGTCTCGATCTCTTGTCCTCGAGACCTCCGAAATCCCGAAGTCTGAAATTCTGAAATGGGTGATCTCATGACACGCGTCCTCCCTTAATCGGATGGTCCAGATCTATTTCTCGACTTCCACCATGGATTTTCCCGATCTCTCCTCCTTGAGACCTCCGAAATCTCGAAGTCCAAAATCCCTATACCAACTCCTCTTTCGGGACTTTCACCTCTATTCACGAAGGGTTAACCCTCATGCATCTCCTGCCAGATCCAATGGCTGTCGGCTTTTCTGACTAAGATCTGACGGTTCATATCTATCCCACGTTGTGCACTCTCCTGCTGCTCCCTGGATGTGGAAAACCAATGGTCCATATCTCTTCCTTTCTGCCACAGAACGCATCGGGGTTTTGGGTACCGAGATTTCGCGACTTGTGAAGACAAGGGTTCTTGCCCTTTCATTTCCCGGGTGCCGAAACACCGAAATGTCGACCGATAGCCACGTGTCCCTTCGATGGATGGTTGTGACCTTTAGCCATGATCAACTGTTATGATCTTTTTAGGACAATCAATGGTCGCATTCAAATCCCGACTTTCTCAAACTTATTCACACTTAAAACTATTTCCAGGTTTCGATTATCGGGATTTCGTGACTCATGATGACCAGGGTTCTTTCCCTTTGATTCCCTGAGTGCCGAAATGCCGAAACGCTTACCGACCGCCACGTGCCCTTATAAAAGGATGGTCCAGATACTCCCACAGACCTTGGGGATCTACGGTCCCGATTTCTTCGCTACTCACAAAGATAAAAGAAAAGGGTTGAGGCATTTAACGCCCTTGTTTCTTCCTCCAATCTAACGATTGTGACTGACCTCAGATCTTCCGATAGGATCTCGTCCGTCAATCAATACTTATCCACCCAGTGCCATTTTGGGATTTTGCAAATCGGGGTTTTGGGACTTGCGAGTACGATAGGGCTCGCACTTGGATACCTCGGGTGTCGAAATGTCGAAATATAGGGATTTTAAGAGGATCATTCTTCCTCGTGCAGGATTACTAAGACTTGCGCCTTCAAATCCTTTTTCAGGTTCTTGGTAAGCTTTCCAAGAAGGCTGTCTCTATGGGGAGATCTATCTAGGGTATTACCTGAGATGGATAAGGCTATAGATTTCCCGAGAATAGACTTGAAGTCTGAATTAGATCGATATACATATAAATAGCGATTTATAAAACATAAGCCATACGTAGTCTTTCCATTATAAGCATGCAACCACCATTTTTGGTCAAAACACCACACAGACAGTCTTATACTGAAACCATTTATAATTACACAGAATATGATCATAAATGTCAAAATATGCATTTCAAGATGCAAGATGTAAAACACTTATCAGAAATAACACTAGATGTGATTGCCACTACTGAGAGGGGTGCTTGTTTCCACCCAACCGTAGGCTCAGTGACTCCTAACAGATTTACCACTAGCCACCCCCGAGCTGAGACCACGATGCTGCGAGACTAAGTCTCTATTTTCCAGTGACCGAGAATGAAGGTTACTCTTCTTCTTCTCTGCTATCACTCACTCTGTATTTTTCTAGAGTTCTCCTTTTTCCTCTTTCCCTCGCGTCTGCCCCTTTGATCGCACACTCTTCCTGCCCTTTCTCCTTTCGTTAAGGTTGCGTGTGGCACGATCTTCCTCGCAGTGGTCAGGTTTAAGGACTCTACGGATGGGCGGTTCACCCCCGTCCCTCATTATTCATGAGGATCCATTTACCTACCAACCTGGCGAGTCATTTAATTCGGGGCCAGCGAGCCGCTCTTGGTTCTCCAGGCTAGTGAAGTCCAAATATGGTATTGGTTTCAGTGGATGTTAATGCCCCCATTCTAGGTGCCTTCCACCACCTTTCTTCATCCATCGTGGTCTCTTTTTTAGCACACCCCCCTCTCAGCAGTCCTGCAATATATATATCTATAATATTATTTACATTTATCAACCTTTTTCACAAGGTCCACTCACATCACACATTCAAATTTCTGAGTTTGCCACAATACTTGGCTAGTATAGTTATTTTTAGAGACTGGGGGAAACAGGGTGTTACAATTACCTCCCCCTTAAAGGATCATTGTCCTCGATGTTCTATATATCAACTTGACATGCATGTATAGGTGTAAACAAAATTGGATATGCTTGTTTCATGGCATCCTCCATTTCCGATGTAGCCTCATCTGGGCCAAAATGTTTCCACTGCACCTTGACCTATGAAATGGTTCGGTTTTGGAGTAGGGTTTCCTTTCTATCCAGTATGCATTGAGGTTCTGGTAGAAATTCTCCCTCCGGTTCCACCTGGATCACAAACCAATCAATTATATGGTTAGCATCATGTACATATTTCTTCAATAATGAGACATGGAAAACATTATGTGCTTTGACTATGGGAGGAAGTGCTAGCCTATAGGCTACAGGTCCCACTATATCTAGCACCTCAAAGGGTCCACAATACCGAGGTGCCAACTTGGCACAAGCTCCCATTTTCAGAGAACTCTTCCTGGGCCCAACTCTGAGATATACATGGTCTCCCGTCTTGAACTCTCTTGGATTTATCTTTTAGTCGACATAACTTTTTTGTCGGTTCTGAGCGACCTTCAGGTTTTGTTTTATCTGAGTCACTTGCTGTTCCATTTCTTTCAACATGTTGGGTCCAAAAGAAATCCTATTTACGGGATTACTCCAGCTGACTGGAGTGTTACACGGTCTACCATAGAGGACTTTGAAGGCACTCATCTTTAAGGATGCTTAATAGTTGTTGTTGTAGGTGAATTCTACCAGTGGCAGGTAGTCTTCCCACTTCTTGGGTTGATGCATTACATGCTTTCTTAGTATTACATGCATTCTTAGCATGTCTTCAAGTATTTGGTTCACTCTTTCTGTCTGTCCATCGGTTTGAGGGTGATAGGCAGTGCTAAACAACAATTTGGTCTCTAACCCAACCATCAGTGATTTCCAAAAGTTAGAAGTAAATTTCGTGTCTTTGTCAGACACGATCTCTTTCGGCATACCATCCAGTCTGAATATCTCCTTCATGAATACCTGGGCGATATCGATTTCTTTGCAAGTTGATTTGACAGGGATGTAATGAGCAGACTTGCTCAATTTATCCACCACTACCATAATGGCATAGTTCTATTTGGTTGATGTTGGTAATCCAGTGATGAAATCCATGGAGACGGTTTCCCATTTCCATTCTGGGATTGGTAAAGGTTGCAATAACCCTAGTGGGTGTCGGTGTTCTTCTTTAACCTATTGGCACTCTATGCATTTGGCCATGTACTCGGCTATGTCTTTCTTCATTCCAGGCCAATAGAATTGTTTCCTAGTGGTCGTGATCATCTTCTAGTACCCTGGATGACCAGAATAGGGTCTTTTATGTAGTTCATCCACTATGAACCTCTTCAAGTCGTCACAATCTGGAATATAAAATCTGCGTTTTTAAGTGAGCAGACCTCCTTCGGTCATCTGGTAACCTTCATATTTTACTCCAGCGGGTTCTTGCTATAGGTACATGGTCACGGTCTGGATGAAGGGATCTGTTTCTTGTGCATTTCTAGCTCTTTCTTTGACATCTGTCTCATAGGTGCTCACCACTGCCAAGTGAATTGTTTTCATACTTATGCTAAGGGCATCGACCACCCTATTTTCCTTTCCTTTAATGTGTTTGATCTCGAAATAAAACTCACTAAGGAGGGCCATCCACCTAGCTTGTCTAGCATTGAGATTTGGTTGATCAAATAGGTATCGCAATCCACAATGATCTATCATAAGTACAAATTTTCTTCCCAGAAGGTAATGCCTCCACATTTTCAAGGCATGCACTATGGTAGCCAGCTCTAGATCATGGGTCACATAGTTGACTTCATGCTCATTCAATTTTCAGGATTCATAGCAGATCACACTTCCTCCCTACATAAAAAATCCTCTGAGCCCTTCCTTATAGGCATCTGTGCACATGAGGAAGTCATCTTCTGGATCGACGATCTTCAACACGGGTGCATGGATCAGTAGATGTTTCAGGGTTTGAAATCTTTCTTCACATTTTTGTGTCCACAAGAATTTTGTCCCCTTCTTCTGGACGACAGTGATTGGACAACCAATCTTGGAGAATCCTTTTATAAATCTCCTATAGTATCCTACTAATCCCATAAAGGATCCGATGTCCAAAACATCCTTTGGGGTAGGCCATTCCATGATAGACCTGATTTTGTCAGGGTCTACTGCTACTCCTTCTCCGGATAGAACATGGCCTAAGTAATTTATTTGCTTCTAGAAGAATTCAAATTTGCTGAATTTGGCATAGAGCTGATGTTCTCTTAGCACTTGCAACACAAGTCCAAGATGCTCTTCATGCTCTTTTCTGTTCTTGGAGTAAATTAACATATTGTCAATAAAAACAAGCACAAATTTGTCTAGGAACTTGTTGAGTACATTGTTCATCAAGCAGATAAAAGTGGCAAGGGCATTGGTCAACCAAAATGGCACTACCACAAACTCATAGTGACCATACCTCATTCGGAAGGCAGTTTTATGGATGTCTTCACCCTTGATTCGTACTTGATGGTATCCCGACCTCAAATCAATCTTTGAGAAAATAGACGCACCCCCCAATTGATCGAACAAGTCATCGATCATGGGCAAGGGGTACTTGTTCTTTATAGTTACCTTATTGAGTTCCCTATAATCTATACACAATCTAAGGGTACCATCCTTCTTTTTCATGAACAGGACTGGTGCTTCCCATGGAGACACGCTGGGTCGAATATAGCCTTTATCCATCATTTCTTTTAATTGCAACTTGAGTTCAACTAACTCAGGTGTGCTCATTCGATAGGGTGTCCTAGACATCGACATTTCTCTCAGTGCAAGTTCTATCGAGAAGCCTATGTCCCTTCTCGGAGGTAGACCCGGTACCTCTTCTGGAAATACATCTTCGTATTCTCTCAGGATAGGGTGATCGTTAGGGCTTGGTTTGTCACCTTCGATGGTTTTCAACACCTGTATTGCATATAGGGAACATCCCTTTCGGTAATACTTTCTCATTTGCAGAGATGATATTTTTCTTACTGAGACAGGTTTTCGGATCCCTTGAAGGGTTATCTTTTTCCCTTCTTTACTTACACATTCTAAGGTTTTATGGTAACAGTCCAATCTGGCTTTATGGGCGGCTAGCCAATCCATACCAATCATCAGATCATACGATCCCAGGGGTAATAATTTAAGGGTTGTTTGGGTGGGGAATCTACCCAACATCAATTGGTAGGCTGGTATAACCTCTACTACCCTTCTTTTGGTGCCAGTGGCTAACTGTACCAACCATGACTTGGTATGTTTTTGTGGCTATAGTTTACACTGATCAATAGATTTAGGGGCTATATAACTCAAATTTGAACTAGGGTCAATCAAAACAGACACTAGATGGTTGGAAATCATACCTTCTATTTCCACCACTGAAGCTTGGTGGTCAGCTTGGTTATTATCCAAGGCTGCATAAAATTGCGGCACACTCCTAGCCACATCATTGACGATATTAGCTTCCTAGATGTTATAAATCCTTTGACTATTCTGTTGTTGGTGTGGAAAGTCTCTCAATAGATGTTTTTCCCCGCAACCCCAACATTTCAAAGGTTCTCTCTTTGGGTTATCAGTCTTCACTGATATGGGTCCAGAAGTTTTATTTCCGCTCGAGGGAAAATTCTGCTGGTGCATACTCTGGGCTAGGAAGTTCATTCTTGGGTTCTTCTTATAGTTCTTAAATCCTGGGGATTTAATCCCCTTTTTCTAAAATCTTGAACTACTCTTCTGCTTCCCTCCTTTGCGAGGTTCTGCTCGATGCCCAAACTATTCATGACAATAGGTTTCCTTTCGAATAGTGCCTTCTAGAGTCTTTGGCTCATCAAATTCAATTCTATTTCGATAGTCCTTAGGTAGTCCATTGATGAAGCGTTGCACCTTTGCCTTTTCTTCTTTGATATAGGGTACATACCTCAACAAATCGAGGAATTTGTTGACATATTCTTCTATAGTGAGTTGTCCTAGTTTGAGTTCATAAAACTCTTTAGTCTTTTCATTGAAATATTTTTCCGACAAATACTTCTTCCGGAAGTATTTCTCAAACCGTTCCCAAGACAGGTCCTCTTCACGAACCCCTTTCACATTCTTAAGGTCTTCCCACCAAATGGAAGTCTTTTCATTCAAGTTGAAGGTGGCCACTCGGGCCTTCATATTTTCTGAAAAGTCATGGACTCTGAAATACTTCTTTAGTCCAAGCAACCAGGCCTCTGCTTCCTCTCCCGTGTTTATTTCACCGTCGAAGGAGGGTGGTTTGGCTCTTCTGAATTCTTTGAATTTTTGACCTTTGGAAGACTTTTTCTTCTTTTGTTTCCTCCAGGAATAGGAACTGGTTCTGCTGCTAGAAGAGCCCTCTGAATCGCCCGCTTCCTTCTCAGAGGAATCATTTGTCTCTTGTCCTTTACCTCTGGGGTGGACCATTTTTGAGGTGCTCCTTTCAGTGTGGCCACTGATATGACCCTGTTTCTAAGTTTCAGGTTCATGTTGCATTTGTCTTTATAGATCGGACAAACTTTGCAGTAAAATTTCATTAATTTCTATTTGCTTTTCTTGTTCTTTCATCATCCTTTCATTGTTAGCCTTGCTGCTTTGTAATTCGACCATGAGACTCCTTACAGTCTTCGCTAGACATGGAGGGGTCCCTACTACCCTCCTTTTGTCAGACTCTTCGTCTCTATTGTGGGAGCCCTCTCCCATCTCATGGTGAGTCACCATACTATGCATTGATAATTTCCTGCGGTTGATCTTCCTCTTGTGTGCAAAAGGAAAAACGCTGGTTGTTAGTCAATATTTGTATTTATTTATAACCAGTACATAATTCATATTTTCACATATACACACACATAATAGGGTTTTTTCATTCTTAACTTTGTCTTTTGATTAGGAAGGTTAAGACAGGGGGTCACTCCTTTTAGGAGTGTTTTGAATAGAGCTTCCGCGCAACTCGCTCATGAGCCCAAGCAGGCCAAGTTTTGTAACCATGCTCTGATACCAATTTGTAACACACCCACTACGACATAATAAATGTTTCAACTTTTCTCGAGCGACAGAATCCTCGAAGTCCTACCGGGGCTTAGCGCAAGCTAGCTCTTCCCTTTTTCCACCTCCATGTGATCATCGATTATGACCACTGGACAAAAAACTAGGCACCTGTTCGCATTTCGTGACTTAGCGATATAAGCGAGTCGAGTCTTTCGACTCTGCAAACCCTAAAATGTCGAAATGTCGAAGAGACTTCGATTAGCAATTACGCCCTTGGGCTATGCCTTGGCCCGTATGACCACTTCTCATAAGACCGCAGTCTTATTCCCTTCGGGACTTATCAATTCGAGAGCCCGACCTCTTGTCAACGGGACTCCCGAATTCCCAATTTCTGATTTCTTGATGGACTCTTCCTTTCGGGATTTTCCCCGAAATCTTGTATTACTGCCACGTGTCCTCCCTCAGATGGACAGTCCTCATCATTTCACGATTTCGTGACTTGCAACCCCTAGTGACACAAATCCTTTGTCAATTCGAAACCCTTGTATCCGAAATACTGATGGACTCTCGATCTCCGCCACGTGTCCTCCACAGATGGACGGTCCAGATTGTTTCGAGACTTCGCCAGGTGCGAAGTTAAGATGCTCACCTTCCTCTCTTGTTTCCTGATGTATGGATCCCTAAAATAGGTGATCTCACGAGACATGTCCTCCCTTAATCGGACAATCCAGATCTATTTCGGGACTTCCACCATGGAGTGTCCCGATCTCTTGTCCTTGAGACCTCCGAAATCCCTAAGTCTGAAATCCCGAAATGGGTGATCTTGCGACACATGTCCTCCCTTAATCGGATGGTCCAGATCTATTTCAGGACTTCCACCATGGAGTGTCCCGATATCTTGTCCTCGAGACCTCCAAAATCCCGAAGTCTGAAATCCCAATACCAACTCCTCCTTTGGGACTTTTGCCTCTGTTCATGAACGCTTAACCCTCATGCATCTCCTGCCAGATCCAACAGCTGTCGATTTTTCTGACTAAGATATGACAGTTGAAATCTGTCCTGCGCTGTGCACTCTCCTGCTGCTCCTTGTATGTAGAAAACCAATAGTCCAGATCTCTTCCTTTCTGCGACAGAGCACATTGGGTTTTCGGGTACCTGGATTTCACGACTTGCGAAGACAAGGGTTCTTGCCCTTTGGTTTCCCGGGTGCTGAAACGTTGAAATATCGACCGGTAGCCACGTCCCCCTTCGATGGACGGCTGTGACCTTTACCCATGATCAACCGTTATGATCTTTTTAGGACGATCAACGGTCACGTTCAAATCCCGACTTTCTCAAACTTATTCACACTTAAAACTATTTTGGTGTTTCAAATCCTTTTTCAGGTAAGCTTTCCAAGAAGGGTGTCTCTATGGGGAGATCTATCCAGGGTATTACTTGAGATGGATAAGGGTATAGATTTCCCGAGAACAGACTTGAAGTTTGAATTAGATTAGTATACATATAAACAATGATTTATAAAACATAATCCATACGTAGTCTTTCCATTATAAGCATGCAACCACCATTTTTGGTCAAAACACCACACAGATAGTCTTATACTGAAACCATTTATAATTACACACACTATGATCATAAATGTCAGAATATACATTTCAAGATGCAAGATGTAAAACACTTATCAGAAATAACACCAAATGTGATTGCAACTGCTGAGAGGGGTGTTCGTTTCCACCCAATCGTAGGCTCAGCGACTCCTAACAGATTTACCACTAGCCACCCCTGAGCTGAGACCACGATGTTGTGAGACTGAGTCTCTATTTTCCAGTGACCGAGAATGAAGGTTACTCTCCTTCTTCTTTGCTATCACTCACTATGTATTTTTCTAGAGTTCTCCTTTTTCCTCTTTCCCTCGCGTATGCTCCCTTGATCGCACACTCTTCCTGCCTTTTCTCCTTTCGGCGAGGTTGTGTTTGGCACGATCTTCCTTGCGGTGGTCAGGTCTGAGGACTCTACGGATGGGCGGTTCACCCCGATCCCTCATTACTCATGAGGAGCCATTTACCTACCAACCTGGCGAGTCATTTAATTCGGGGCTAGCGAGCCGCTCTTGGTTCTCTGGGCTAGTGAAGTCCAAAAACGGTATTGGTTTCGGTGGAAGTTAATGCCACCATTCCAGGTGCCTTCCACCACCTTTCTTCAACCATCATGGTCTCTTTTTCATCACACCCCCCTCTCAGCATTCCTGAGATATATATATTTATAATATTATTTACATTCATCGACCTTTTTCACAAGGTCCATTCACATCACACATTCACATTTTTGATTTTTCCATAATACTTGGCTATTATAGTTATTTTTATATTCTGGGGGAAACAGGGTGTTACCGTAGTTAGGAAATCCAATAGTTATGATATGTTCGCAACATAGAGTGATCCGACGGTTCATACTCTCCTCGATCTTAACGACCATTGATCCATGGATTAACACCCGATTAGTCCATGATCTCTATTTAAAGAGCATGGAGGATCATTTGCCGATGATTGATTGTGAGAAACTCTCTTGTAAAATCTCTTTGTAATGTTTTTCTTTGCATTAATAAACTGCTCCAAGTGACTGTGTTGGCTGAGGCCATGGATGTTTCCCCGTAGGGGTTTTACCATGTGAAAACATCATTGTGTTGATCTTTGATTTGGTTATGTGAGTGGTTAATGAAGGTGTTCGTCCTCTGTTGGAATACCTGTGTTGTCGACCAATAGGATAATGTATTTAATGTGATATTTTTTGCTTAAATATAGGCAAAATTTATAGTGAAGATCCTCATTATTCCAAGAGTATCTTAAAGACACATGAGCATATGGTTGCAAATGTTGGATTAGGAAAGATAGTTTGGTATCTTGGAACCATTATTTGTAAACTACCTTTAACCAATTCGAGACAATGAAGGAGAGAGACAAGAGAGACCCTTCTTCTTCAAATTTCCATGAAATGGCATTAGTAACAAAATTTAATTTTCTTTCTCATAAATGATATCATAATCATAGACAAACATTTTTGTCAACCACTTATGTTTCTTTGGGAATGACATTATTTGTTCCAAGAAATATTTGAGGTTGTGATGATTCGTTTCAATTTGGAATAACTTTCCAAGAAATCAAGGATACCAAAGATCCAATACATGTAGAATATCAAACATTTTCTTTAAATAATTAGATTTTCCCAAGTGTCTCTCATATAATTGTTTTCTACTGAAAGCCAAAGGTTTTCCATATTGCATGAGAACTACCCCAATGCCTTTCCCAGAAGAATCACATTCCAGAAAGAAATTCTTGGTGAAGTCAGGCAGTGCCAGTAGAGGAGTCATGCACATGGCCTCTTTCAAGGCTTGGAAGGATTGATTAACTATTGGATTCAAACTAAAATCATTCTTTTTAAGGAAATCAATGACGGGAGTTGCAATTTTTCCATAATTCTGAAACAACTTGCGATAATATCCCATTAAACCCAGGAAACCTCCCAAAATTTTAAGAGTTTTAATATGGGACCAATCCTTCATAACTTTTATTTTCTTATGATCCACAAAGACACCATCCTTTCCAACAATATGGCCCAAGTACTCTACTTCAAGAGTTCCAAAAGAACATTTAGACTGTTTGAGAAAGAAATTTTGCTGAGACAGTAAGTGTAATACTTGATCAAGATGGTCCAAATGAGATTTCCAAGTTTTAATATAGATGAGGATATCATCAATGAAATCTAAGAAAAAATGATAGAGGAAAGGATTTAGGGCATGATTCATGAGACTTTTAAAAGTTAAAGGTGCATTACACAGGTCGAAGGGCATGGAAAAGAATTCATAATGGCCCTCATGAGTTTGAAATGTAGTTTTGGGAATATCACCCTCTTCCATATACATCTAGTGGTAGCTAGAATGTAGATCAGGTTTGGTAAGAACAAACCACTACTCAGTTCATCCAAAAAGTCATCAATGATATGAATGGGGAATTTATCCTTAATGGTATTTTTTTGAGGGCTCGAAAATCAAGGGACATGCACCATGTACCTTACTTCTTGAGTAACATAATGATGAGAGAAGAGTAATCACTATTAATAGGATTGATAACATCCCGTGCTCATAATTCCTAAACAATTTTCTCAATTTCATTTGTTTGGGCAAATGGGTGTTAATAAGGACAAACATTAGTAGGAAAATGACCAACAACAAGTGGAATTGAATGATCATGGATTCCACGTGAAGGGATATGTCCTTGGGGATTGTCAAAAATATAATGGATTTGGGAGAGGAGAGACTACATAGGTCAGGATGTATAGTAGGTGAGGGGTTCTCAAGTACTTGAATGGTATGGAGTTGTGAAATAATGCCAAAATGACCTTTTTTTAGTAGTTTTTCCATTAAATGGGAATTGATGATATCTATAAAACCTTCTTAGATGCATTGGAATTGATACTGATGTCCACCCCCTTGGAATTTCATGGTTAATTCCTTGAAATCCATGGTGATGGGGCCTAGCGTGCGTAACCATTCATCACCTAGAACAATATCACAACTGCCCATGTCAATAGAAAACATATGAGATTTCAGGTGGTATTGACCAATTTGCAGGTGCACATTTTCACAACGTCCCCAACATTTCATGGAACTACCATTAATGATCATGATTTGAAAATGGTTGACTGCGAAGATATAACACATAGTCTCTTAAGCAATGAGACGATGCATAAAATTATGGGTGTTTCCACTATCAACTAGGATAATGAATTTCCAATTCTTGATATAACTAACTAAATTAAGGGTTTAGTGAGAAAAGACACTAGTGTGGGCATTTAATGAGATAAGTGGTTCAACTTCTACTGGTTCATAGGCTGGGGTATGATCATTTTATTGGGGTATATATTCAAAATGGGAAACATCAACATCCTTTTCAGAAATATCCTTAGACATGACCATAAAAATATTTGTCTCCTTACACTTGTACTCCAAAAATGTTTTTCATCACAGTTATAGCAAAGACCCTTAAGTTAGCATTCAACCATTTATTTCATGTTTAGTTTGTGGACCTTAATAGGAGTGACATGATGGGAGGGATTTGTTGGTCAAGAGTGAGGAATAAAGGATAGTTTTATATTTTGGGAAGAGACTACCTATTTTGCTTCATTGGTGTGGTGTGTATCTTGAAGCCAAGTCTGGGGGAGAGCCATTAGGACATGGGCTCAAATATCATCCTTCATGCCAATAATAAATCATTCACATAAGAAGGTGTTAGACATGTCATCCATTCAGAAAGTTAATTGCTCAAAAGTGGTAATATGTTCCTCCACTATACGAGACTATTTAAGCTTGTTCAAACAACCCAAATGATGTGTGTCGGTGTGAAGGTGTTCATAATGGTTTGTAGCAAACTGGGTCCAACCAATATATCATCGTTATGAATTTTATGTCATTTCCACCATTTACATCATTCAATACCCAGATAAAGGACATCGATACGAATTTTTGTCAAATCATCAATAATGTCATGCAAAGAGAAATGATGTTCCATTTGAGTAAGCAATCACATGGGATGTGAGGCATCAAATTTGTTCACATCAACTTTGGGAAGAGACATTTAATGATGAAGGGGGTTTGAATGAAAGGTTGTGGAATGGAAGAAGTCAATTTCTTTTGGGTGTGAAGGTTATTCATAGGAGGTAGGGCCCCAGAATTGACTCATCAAGTTTTTAATCTCTTCCGAAAAGGTTATCAAGTTGTTTTTCACCTGCTTAGAGAGGGAGTCAACTTTGGAATTGAGAGTATAAATATTGGAATTGATGATATCGATTTCATTATTGTTGTGAGTGTTGTTGTTGGCCAAGGAAAGGATGCAACTGCCAACTTCTTGGTTGTAGGTGTGGACCATCTAAGAGGTAAGCCAGAAAGAATTGGGTTGGTGGTTCCACACAAAAAATAGGTTATGGGTGAGGGGTACCATGATGATTAATGTGAATAGAGGAATCCATTGGAATATGTCCCAAATAAGGGTGTTAAGGAGGGTGGGTGGGTCTAAGGAAAAAAAGGGCTTATAAGTGGTGGGTACTGCAGCAATCAGTGCAACAAGAGAATTCTTGTGGGATATGTCCCAAATAGGGATGTCGACGAGACCACTATACTTTTTTTTAATTAATCTTGCAAATTTATACTTCGTCTGAATGACACTATAGTGACAAAATGCCCATATTTTTCATAGTTTAAATTGTGTAGTAATTTCGCAACCTGGATGTAGGAGGCAGGGATGCAATACAAAATTTCCCCTACATTTTTTTCTATTCTATTTTGGTAGCAAGGGTTAGGTTTTTGAGGGTTCCTACAGTCCTACAGACAAGTTTTTTCCATGTTCTATATATATATGATATACCGACAATTTCCAATAGTAGTACGTGCAACCCTCTTAGGGATCTAACCAAGGAGGTTTGACTGTACTTGAAGTTGTACTACTTGATTACCCAATTATATGAGATTAATATTCCCAAGTGTTATTCTCGATGCACTATAGCATTCAAGTGGTCAATAGGATGATTTGTAGCTAGCTTCAACAGACCTATGGGACTCCCTATATACTCAAGCGTACATGGGAGTGGATGTGTATAGGTTATGTCTAATGCAGTACTACTCAAAGGGGTACCAACAAGGGTTATCGAGGTTTCCAACTAGGTGAAACAACCTGTTTCGAGTAACCCATGAAATTGTCCTTATTTTCTATATGTAGTCCTCCCCAACTGTAGTTTTAGTCAGCCAAAAATAGATCACTACGATTTAAAGATGTCGTCAATACATGTCTGTAGACTAGAATTTGTTTTACCTAAAAATTCTTGAAAGGAAAGTTGTCTGATACCACTTGTAAGGTACCATATGTTATTATGCAGAGTAGAAACATAATTGTTATAAGAATTATTAGCATAAATATCAAAATGCATAGCACAATGGTAGATTTGATTTGAGAAATGGTATCTCTATTATATCAATATCCAAGTTCACTTGCCCCTTCAAGGGGTAAACCTCTAGCAAAGAAAATATCAAGTACAAAATGATTCTCAAGACAAAACTTTTCCATGATTTCTATTCCTATTTATATTATTTCAATCTTCTAGAGAAAATTCTAGAGGAAGATATTTCTCGAAGAGGAACCTTCTATTATGACTTCTTACATTAGATGTGTTCTCATTATTGCACAAGACTTATTTATCAATGTTGTCCTTTATTAGGTAGAAAAATATATTATTCTATCTACATGGCAGGTTAGGGAGGCCAGGACCCTAGCAATTCTTCTCTGGTGGGGTCTTCCTTCACTCTTCCTTTTTCTTCATATATGACATATAAGGAAACGTTGTAAAATACCCAAAGAATATTAGAAGTATGCATCGATCTATTATGTGTTGAATATAAATAAACAAAAATCCCCAAGTCCTTGAATGCTTCTAATTTTAACCCCTAAAAATAAGAATCAATGTCCCTATCATTAATTTTGTATACCCATATGTCTATGTATGGAAAAATATGGATCTCTTCAACATCATTTCCATCTTCTTTGAAATTCTAGTCCAAAAGGTATTTGGAAATATAGTATCTCTATATGAGATTGTGCTCCCTATTATCTCAAAGTGCACCTAAACCTTTTCAAAGAACATGTTTTTTCACCTTGTCCCTTATAGGGTATGGTAATGCACATATTAACAAACCTATCAACTACCACAAATATATATTTGTGTTCCTTTCTTATTCTTGGAAAACCACCCACAAAATCTATGGAAATGCTTTCTTATGGTCTAGTAGATATAGGTAGAGGATGGTGTAAACCTTGATTTCTATTATTTGGTTTATTGTTACAACAAAGTATGCATTCTCTATTAAATCAAGATATATATTCTTGCATTCTATTCCAATACATATATCTCTGTAAGTTGGCAATTGTCTTCCCAACACCAAAATTCCCTGCAACTTTGGAGGTATGAACCTCTCTAGTAAGATGCAATATTTCACCTTTAGGAACACATAGCTTGTTTACCTTGTGAACAAACCTATCCTAGACATGATAGTGAGCCTTATTTTAACCTTCTTCTACACAAACTTGGTCTGTCACTATTAAAACACCTCTTTAAAGTTATAATGCTATATGCATGCGTCTTTGTATGGATCGTGGTGGAAAGGATCCATGTGCATAAAAGTTCCCAAATATGTGATATTGTATGTGGGTGGGATTGAAAGCTTGTCTTCCAACTTATCAGTGTTTCCCTTCTAATATTTGATGATTAGATGAAATTGCTATAAAATCCCCATCTACTTGTAGTGTCTAGTTTGTTTAAGCTTACTTTGGGCCTACAAATACTAGAGTGGATGGTGACCAGTGTGGATGATGGTCTCCTTTTTTATATGATAGTTCTTCCCTTTCTTACCATCTTGAACCATATCATATATTTTATTGTCATATGTAGGGTGGTTTAGGACTCCACTACAAAACATTTACAGATGATAGAATATAAACTTGCCTTCCTACATTAACCCCACTCCCATAACATATCCCCTTGCATCTGTCTCTACTTTGAAATGGTTCTAAAAGTTAGGTAATGCAAGAATTGGTTCTTGATATTTTATTTCAACTCATTGAATTTATTATACTAATTATTTCCCCACTTATAAACTCATGTTTCTAATTTTTATGGTATTGAGTGGTGCATCCATGTGGCAATCTTCTTAATTTTTCTCCTTAGTTTTTTCATCAAAACCTTAACTTTCAAACTTTGATTGTGCAACTTTAAACCTTTCCTTTGTTTGTACCATTTGTATGCATGTTTTATAAACAAAGTTTTTTCTCCTTTCAACTACACTTATTCTTTTCTTTCAAATTTTCATTCTCATCCATTACTCTAGCATTGTGTTTTTTGAATGATTCATTTTCTATTTTAATATGCCTCTCTAGATCTTGTAACTCATGAACCTCAGTTTTCAAATCCTTGACTTGTTATGTTTTCTTCTTTAAGTGTGAAATTGTTGTTAGATTTTAAATTGTTACCTATTCTTCTATAGGTATATAAGGTTCTTCTTTTTTAGTAGTGATACATGTCGGAAAATATTCTCTTTTCCAATCCAAAACTGGAGATAATTCCCTATTGTTGTTGCAAATGATTGGAGATAATTCTTTCTTTTTTAAATAGTAATGTTCATCTTTCTTAATCTCTATATGTTCTTAAAAATTATAAGAAATTTGTTGAGATTCATCAAGTTGAAGTGTTAACCTTGATTTTGGCTCAAAGTTTTGGATTCTAGGTCTTTTTGAAAAATTGACAAATCCAGGACTCCCCTCTTTACCTCTTTTTTTTTCTTTTTTTTTTTCAAGTTTCTTATCCATAACCCATCATTCTCGGTCGAGATGTAATGTTTTCTTTTTCAGCCCTCTCCTTTGTTTTTCCTAATCCATGAGATCACAAAAATTTCATGAACTTCCTCTCTATGTTCATGTATATTCTCAAGCATTTCTCCTACAACATTCTCAGGTATTTTCTTAGGCATATCTTCTGCAACATCTTCAAGCACATTTTCTGCAACATTCTTTGTAACATCCTTTGTAATGACTTCATCCTGAAATCCATTTTCTAATAAAAACAATGACCTTTCTAATCCTTGTTTCTATAGTTCATGTTTGACAATGCTCTTAACCAAACCATGATAATATAAGGATCTTTCTACATTCTTGGCTTGCTTTTGAATTGCCTTGGACATTTTATTTAAACTTCTCAATAAGTAGTGAGGCATGTTCAAAAGTTTCTCATTCTTCAAATGTAATAAGAGTGGAACACCTGTAGCTCAATTTGGGTTTTTTTGTTTCTAAAAAGAAAAGATGTCATTAATGTAATATCATTAGCATTAATGTAAGATAATTAAAATTAATATAATATAATTAACATTATTAACATTAATGTTACATTATTAATTAAAATTAAAATATAAATGATTAGATTTTTTTTTACAAAGTTTTATCCTAAATTTCATATCTTGTGGAGAGAAGTTTATATGGTTTGTGCACATCCTAACCTCCCCACACTTGGTTTTACTCACTTTTATGTAGGAAGCTTCTACCGAGTTTTATGGATGAAACTTTTACCACTTCCCCATTGTCCTATTTTTAGCACACATTCACTTCCACACAATACAAAATACAAAGACTTAATCCAAATATTTAGTTATTCTATTATTTCTTTGCCAAACTTTTATTTTCATTAGCATATTGGGATGAAAATGTATTGATTTTAATATTATTTTTCAAATGCATAGTCAACAACTTTGGGAAATAGAAATCAACTAACACAAAGCAACAACTCAATATAAATTGTTTAATTGTAAAAATAAATATTTTTATTTACATAGAAAAATAAGAGTATTTTGTTTTACATCAAATTTCAAAACATATAAATTTTAAGATTATTGTCTAACTGTTTTAGGTTTTAATTTTTTTTCTAGAACATAAATCTACACAAAATCATAATTTTTAGTTGTTTAAATTATACTTAATTAAACACACATCCTAACTTCTTCACATTTTATATTGCTTCTCGCACTTACATCACTTACATGTTAACCTCCCCATTACCATACATGTTTTTACTTTATTCTCACCATTGGATGCGCTGTCATGGAGGCCTTGTTTAATTCTTAATTATAATCTTAAAATTAAAATATTATTATTATTTATTAACACTTTGAATATATCTTCTTTTAGAAGTCAATTCCTTGATGTTTTCTTTTTTGGACTTATTTGGAAATTATAATTTATATAACCGACATTTCTACGTGTCGGCTAATTTTTCTTTTGGGATGTATAGAAGTTATCGTTTATATGACCGACCTTCGTACGTTTCGGCTGGCGGTGACAAGGTAACTTTTGTGTTTTTTCGAGGAGAGTATTGTCACGGTAACATCGGAGCTGGGTGAGAATGAGTTTGATATCCCGTAATCCGAAGGAACAGACGAGTAAACAACCCTTAAATCCGAATAATCACAATCATACGGATTCAAATCGAAGGGTTGGTCGGTTGCCCATGTGCGGAGGATTGAAAATTGGAGAATGGTGGGATCCATCCTCACGCAGGTTTGTCCAATGCCAATCTCGATTTTTTTTTTTCTAAAATTCTATGACGACCAGACCTCAAAAGCCCAGAGGAGCCATTGGCAACCTGCTTTGAGCAATGGTGGGAGAGTGTACCACCAAACTCAGTCGCAGAGAAGAGCATTTTACAGGGTAGATAAAAATGAAGGGCACAGAAAGGCAAGGACAAGTGGCCTCTAAGCCTCCAAGTCAAAGATAACAAAAAGTTTCTGGCTCCAATCGTGAGGAACGGCCTTCTTGCTTACTATTGGAGTTTTATTTTTTTTAAAAGAAAAATATCTCAAAATTATATTAGAATAATTTCATTTACAAAGCCTGTCCACACCAAAAAAGAAGACCATGTCAAAAACAGCTCAATACCAAGAGAAGTACTATGCTGAAATCCAGAAACTTTACAAGGCATAAAAACCTTGAAATGAGCAGTTGAGAAGGGGAAGAGCAGTCCAAACTCTAAAACACCTTTTAAAACAAGACCCTACTCAAACTCTTCTAAGTTTAGTCTTCAAAGATGTTTAGAAAAGAGTGGGCGCTTTCTTCTCCATTTTCCCAATGGAAAATTGATAGCTTACCTTTCGTTTCCTTTTGAGCCCTCTTGGACAGAATATCAGCCTCCTTATTAAGATCCCTGTAGATATGCTAAAAGCTGATATCTCTGAAATTACTTGCTAGATCCAAAATTTTCAATTTCCAGCATTCAATATTCACTGAGTTGAGATGGCCCTGCTGCTTTATCCAAACGATGATCACTTTCGAGTCACTCAAAATTTTAATTTTATCTATCGACCAGAGCTTAGCCAAAAGGAGCATCACCCACAACCCCAAAAGCTCCGCCTTAGTGTTTGTTCCAGCTCCACAATTAAGAAACCGTTTTGTAATTCTTGAAGCATGCGTCTTGAAAATACCCCCTGCTCCACAACACTCACCATTTGCTAATGGAGCTCCATCGAAGCAAGCAAGAGTGTAGTTGTCTTCCAGATTGATGTCGCATACTCTATTTGGAAGAAACTTTTGGATTGTTGGCTTCCAAGTGAAATTACTTGTAATTCTATGCACCACCGTTCGGTAGGAAGGGGCGCGCTCCTCAAATAGGACCGTATTCCTCTTGATCCAGATATGCCAATAGGTGGTTGCTGTCAGGCTTGTTGGGGCCGATTTGTCTTCCAACCAAATCTTAAAACACTCGAAAACTGAGTTGGCTTTCCACTAGAAATTTAAATTATAAAGTGTAGATAAATGATGCCACACTGATTGCGTGAAGGAGCAATGAATCAAGAGGTGGTCAATGTTTTCTGAACTTCTGTTGCACAGCTTACATATCCCCAGACCGTGCCATCCTTTCCTTTGCAAAGAATCCCAAGTGAGAACTTTGTCCTTTACTGCCAGCGAAACAAATAATTTAAGTTTGAGTTGTATCGGCCATTTCGAGAGAAGTTTAAACCACGAACTATCTATTTGTAAATCGAAAGTCTTTAAAAGTGCTAGATATAAATTCTTTGATGTTACAAGACCGGTCGAATCCCCACCTATCCAGACCAGAGCGTCGAGCTATGAAGAGAGATGTCGACATTTCTTAATGCTAAAGTGAAGGTATTCCATTCGGTTTCAAATTGACCGACTAACCCTAATGAAATGCCACTGCGCCACTGGTCTGGAAAGACTGAAGAAAAATCTGTGACTCTCGCATGTGCAAGAGTGATAAATTGTAAGCTTGACAGGTGAGCTCGGAAGGTATCAGAGAGGATGGCCTGGTTTTCTAATCCACTAATCATATCCCCTCCTAAAACAATTGAGTTCCCATCCCCAGGAAGCGAGCGGATCCAATGTAAAATGACAAAAAGATTTTTTAACCAACTGTTCCAGAAACTAGACGCCTTTTGGTGTTTGTGGGAGGGCTTCCGCAGCGAGGTAGAAATCGATGAGTTCCCCAGGTACTTTGAAATCAAAAGCTTATTCGAGATGCTCCCATGGTTCAAAGCCCTCCAATAAGTGTTTTCTATGAGCACTGAGTTGAACAGAGGGAGGTTTTTGAGCCCCCATCCTCCACAGGATTTTGGCCGAGCCAGGATGTCCCATCTATAGAGATGGAAGTGCGATTTTTCCTTATGACCACTCCACAAAAAATCATAAGTTAAACTACGAATTTTATTTAAAATCGAATTGGGGACCACTGCCAAAGACATCCAGAACACTGCTAGGCTTTCCAAAACTGCTTTAACCAAAATAAGTCTCCCACCGAGTGAAAGCCACTTGTTACACCACTGACTGATCTTTTTTTTTCAAATTTTTCTACCAGCCAACTCCAATAAGAAGATTTTGAAGGCCCCGGCTTGAGGAAGTACCCAAGGTACTTGAATCCATTATTTAAATCTGTAAATGTAAATGGTAAAATATCCTTGAAGGACGTCATCTCTTCATCCTTGAGCTCCCAATAATGAGCTGTAGTTTTTTGAGTATTTATACAAAGACCAGAAGCGCTACAGTACAGAGTGAGAAGGTCCACTATCAATCTCCATTCCCTCGGATCGGCCTTAGATAAGATAAGAACTTCGTCAACAAACATTAGATGGACCACTGATAACTGTTTTGTTATTTTAATACCTGAGATACTGTGGTCATTGCTACTATTTGACAACATAATACTCAGCCCCTCCATAATCAAAATGTACAAATATGGGGATAAAGGGTAGCCCTGACGAAGTCCTCGCCAAACTTTGAAAAAAACCGTTGCCTCCCCGTTTATCAAGACTGTGAAGCTTTCACTTGTTACGCAGGTCATTATCCAATCTATAAGCTTGACTCTGAAACCAACATTAAGAAGAACTAACCTGAGGTACTCCCACTCCACATTATCGTAGGCTTTTTTTAGGTCCAGCTTCAGTACTAGAGATTTCTGGTTTTTCTTTTTTATACTATGAAGGCTTTCATGGGCCGTCTCGATAGCATCTTGAAATCTCCTACCTTCCAGAAAGGCCAACTGCTCTGAGGAGAGACACTTCTCTAGAAAGGGTTTAATCCTAGTAGCTAGGATTTTGGATATAACCTTATAAATTAGATTACATAGGGAAATGGGATGGTAATCATCAAAGGAGGTAGGTTTGTTGGATTTTAGGATGAGAGCCAGGAAGGTTGCATTTATTACTCCACTAAGATGGCCTTTTATTCTTGAGTCCTCCACCATTTCCAAGAGATCATCCCCCACAAGATCAAAAAAGAAGAGAAAGAATTCAGAGGTCCATCCATCAGAGCCCAGACTTCTTTCTTTCTTGAAATTTTTGAGCACTAATTTTAATTGATTCAAAGAAACTGGTCGATAACGAAAATATGCTTCCTCATCAGTTACCATTTTGGGGTACAGGCTGGAAACCTTGACCACATCATTTATATTGTTTCTCTCTCTCACTTTATAAAATTGTTTAAAATGAATTATCGCCTCCTCCATGATCGCCTTCTGGTCAATTAGAGTTCCTCCACTGTCACTTTGAATATCCCAAACATGATTTCTGTTTCTATTGGAACTGACAACCTTATGAAAGAATTTAGAATTAGAGACATTGCTCTGGATCCAAGTCATTCTACTTCTTAAACGCTAGATATCCTCAGTCCTACGGAGAATGGAATTTCTACTTGTTTCTAGTGTCCCCATCCTACGCTCTTCCTCCACAATTAACAGAGTCTCAACATTTATGATTAAAAGATGTTCTATATCAGATTCCAAGTTTTCTAAAAGAGCTCTGACTTCATGAAATCTTTGATCCATCTTTTCGTTTGGAGTTTTAAATCTTTAAGCTTTTTCAACAATCTAACCTGCTTGTTGCCACTGGGCATTGAATTTAAAAGGGAAGGCCTTGTACACTGGTGCCTGCTCCACTTGAATCAGCACAAGGACGTGATCTGAAACGTACGGGTATTCCACCCATGACCTGAACCTGTTCTGCAATAAAACTTCTATCTATCCTTCTAGCTATAGCATCAAGTCGAGATCCCTCGTTTCGCTAGGTTGCGACTAACTTGGGGGGTTTTAGGTCAATCAGTTTTTTGGAGCTGAAAAGATCTTTGTAGAACTCCTCTCTCAGACTAGGCAAGTAGGAGCCTCCCCAATGTTCATCCGATGATAAAATGAAGTTCATATCTCCTTCCATAACAAGGTTTGGAATAGAGAGAATACCACTATTAGCTAAATTACTCCAAAAGAGTTTGTGGTCCTTACACGGTCCATAGACATTTAAGAAGGCGAGATCCTTTTTAGAAGAGCTACATATACATGTTAGAAGGATTCCACCCACCGTTAAAATGGGTTTTAAGTCAAAAGAGTTTGGGTCCCAAGATACTAATAAACCACTTGAGTTCTCAATGGAATTAACTGTAGTCGGTGCCCAAGAGGGGCGGATTTGAAGTAAAAAATCTCTTGCTTTCTTTTCATCTACAAGTGTTTCTTGTAAGAAGACAATATTCGGGTGAGTATGGTCCAACAATCTCCGGACCGAGGTAGCCTTGAGGGTGCCTCCGATCCCTTGGATGTTCACGGAGAGCAATAACATCACTTTGCCCTCGCCAGGGCCTTCATTGCTCTAAGGGCCCCCGAATCTGGGGAAGTTGGGACACTGTCAATGTTTTTTACGCTTAAATCCACCTGCTTCTTTCGAGAACTCCGTGTCTTGACTGGAGAGAGTTCTGAACCAAGGCCTCTAGACCAAACAAAGGCTTTGCCTCCCTTGACCTGAGCATGAGAGGAAGAAGTCGGCAAGTAGGCTGGTAATTAATTAAGTACCCACTCCCACTCTAGTTTTAATTTTATTCAATTTAACATTACTCTATTTAATTTAACACAACATCGCAATATAATAAAACTAGCGTACAAGTCCCTAGGGGTGTCCCTAAGGGTTTGTTCTAGTGGGCAGCTAACATACGGGCTGTGGGATTCTCCTTATAAGGTAGCTAGCAAGATTCGACCCTGCAATAAATACATCTATAGATTTACCTTGACTTGGATTTTTATCCATGTTCAAACTTAATGGATCCAAAGTTATGTTAGTTTATCCACTTAGAAAACGGAGGTTCGAATCTATGCTGCTTCAAAATATAAAAGGAAGCATTTTATTTTTCTTTAAATCTTCTTCTTATTCTCTTCTTTCCCTTAGGATTTTTAAGGACATAAATATTTCTTTTGTTTAGTGATGTCTTCTTACTCTCTTCTTTCCCTTAGGATTTTTAAGGACATAAAGACTTCTTTTCTTTAATGTTGTTTTTATATGGTAATTAAGAAAATAGACATTGAGGCACCAGACCATGGTGCCACACATTATAATATGGCCATAAAAATACATACAGGTATGCAGAGATGGGAAAGAGCTGCAGGATGAGATGGATTAACTACTTACGGCCTGGATCTTAAACGTGGTGCATTTTCACCCATGAAGAACAATTGATTGTGTACTTACATTCAATTCGCTCCTTGGTCACAGGTTTCCTTTTTCTTCATATAGTGGGTTAACGTGGAGCAATGTCTACTTTTACTGTCTCTTTGTTGTCGGTGTTTTTAAATTTTTGTTCAATTTAGAATTTTTATTATTTTTTTAGAATTTGGATTAGTTTAAAATGGAGCAAAACCCTTAAAATAAAACTTTGAAATACATGAAATTTTGATTCATGGAAGAAACTCAGATTACTCCTGAAAATCAGGCCTCAAAACATTTAGACCCGTTTTTTTAACTTAGACAAAACTCTAAAAAAAAGATGGCTCAAACTTAAGGTACTCCTTTCTCCATTCCTACACCTCTCCTGTCGTCTATTCTCTGATTTCTCAAGTAATAAATGTTCACATGAGTCCCTGCTCTTCCGTCCATTAACTTGGAGAATTAATAACATTGACAACGCAGGTGGTCTCAAATTGCTGCCCATTTGCCTAAACGTACGGACAATGAGATCAAGAATTTTTGGCACTCTTGCATCCAGAAGAAGCTCAACTTGAAAAACAGTCTCCCTGCCAACGAAGCCAACCACAACGATAACAGGCTCCCCTCCACCTCGTTCTCGTACACCAAATAACAAGAAAAAATCGAATATCCGCTCACAATTCTATCATACATGCAATACCAATTCAATGTCAGCCAATAGTCATGATGTTATTGGACGTCATGCCTAAATGGCACCAATCGTTTATTGACACCCTTAATGTAGTGACCACTACAGAAAACCAGTACTGTTCTGGTCAGGACGTATTTAATTTGAAGTACGAACCAGTACAAGAGGAAAATAATGTGTTTCCAATTGATCCAGATTCCATCAACAACCAGATAATTTCTTATTCTCAGTTATGGATTGATGCAACTTCTACTGTCACGAATGACAGCTTTTCTCAAGGTTTCAGAGTCTGCGAGCGCAGGGCCATACTTATAAGACTGTAAATTCACTGACATGTGATAAGTTAATAGACTCGTGGACTACATTGCCAGCTCATGAAGCGCGTGGCCATGCATTAATGTATGTAGTCGTTTGCCCTCTTCAATGATAACAGTTAATTTGATAAGTATTTGCGTTTTTCTCAGTCTTTGCTAGTTATGTGCGTATCGTGGAAGGAACCGAGAAAAAAATATTCTATTTATTTTGTTTCACGAATCATTCTATCCATATGCAGTAACGATTTATTTGTTTCCACAACTTTCACCGACTCGTTACAAACTCCATGTTCTGTCAGTTCCTATGGGCGTTAACTATTTATTTGCTTTTACAGTTTTCACCAAATCGGTACAAAATTATGTGTATCGCATCGTTACTGTGATTTGTGTTAAACAATGACATTTCACAAAATCGTAATATTGGACAATGGTAAAATCATTTCAACCTCACTTAAATCATAAAATTTAGGAAACATAT